>ML373300.1:174666-197763 GCA_005239525.1 Nicotiana knightiana | reverse complement strand
CAAGAAAACCATACCCCCTTATTCTCTCTAACGCAGCGAAAGAGAAAAAAAAGAAAAAATAGTCTCACATTTTTCCTCTATTTTGCCCCTCTTTTTCTTCGAATTCAACCCACCCCTAACTCCATGAACCATACTCTATAGGTACAACTTCACCCTTTAAGCTTTTTGCTATGTTATATAAATGTTGTTACATGATGTTCTTTGAATATGGTTTTCTTTTTGTGTGTGTGTGTGTGTGTTTTTGTTGCTTAAAATAGTTTTTTTTTTCTTAGTTTTATATTCACGTTTTCTTTGTTTTACATCTATAACTTGTAGACCCATTTCATCTTTCACGTTCCTTTTTGCTTCTAAGTAGGTTTCTTGAATTATTTTTGCTCACTTGTTTTTATGTTATGTTATGTGTGTGTGTGTGTGTGTGTATTTGGGGTATGGTTTTCTTGGTATTTTTAGATGCCTTTGTTTTTGCTTGTAAAACACGATTTGGGTACTGGGTTTTCTGCAAGTTTTCAACTTGTTATGTTGTTTTGATTTTATTTGAGGATCGTCATTTGGGATTTCTTTAGTAAAGGTGATAAAGATTCGTACTTTTTCTGCATTGTACTTTTGTTTGTTTCTGTAATACCTCTTTCTCAGTTTGAGTTTTGATAATAATGCTTTTGAATGTGCTTCTTTTGTTTTTATTCTGTTTTGAATTTGGGGTTTGTTGTGTTTAAGAATTTATGTGGAACGTTTGCTTCAAAGGTTTGTGTTTATCTGAGATGAAGTGTTTGTGTTTGTTGCTAATATTGGAGTTGGTTTTGTTAGAAAAATGGATCTGGGGTTTGATGTTACAAGTCATATCACTCTGTTTATCTTCATTTCTTCTGATTATATATTTTTCTTTCAAAATAATTCTTTAATTGTTGGTTTATTCTGTATAAAAGTTGAGTTTGTCTCGTGATGTTCTTGTTTTGAGCCTCTTGCTGACTTTTTTCTTAAAAATATTGTTTTATTAAATTTAATGCACTAGTTTTCTATGATTTCTGAATGAATCCCTTATTATGTTTTGAGTTGTATTTATATTCCTTTTAAACAACATTCTGTAAGTTATCTTGCATTTGGTCATTAGACTTGCCTTTGCCTTTTCTGAATGGCATTTTAGTTGAGTTAACTTGATTATTCATCAATGTTTTGTTAAATTAGTTTGTTCTATACTTATATATCAATCTATCTGGATTTTCAGGCAAGAAATTCGATGGATAAGGGGCATCGTGATGTTAACAGAAAACTTTGAAGAAGACAGATGACAGTCGAACTCATTGAGTTTCTGGATTAGGTACTTGTTGGCATATTTGAGTGAGGAATTTCTAAAGGACTCTGCTTTGTATTTACATAGATCGGCAAGTGTTGGCATGTCATTGCCATCTATGGTGAGTAGTTTTCGGTTAAACTCTTTTGCTTTACACGCCATTTTAACTGTTTCGTGCTTGCATTTCTCAATTGAACTATCCAATTGCTTTTATCAAAAGGTACATTTTGTACAAGCAACAAAACAGATTCAGTATATTTGCTTTTTTACTTGGAATTGCTAATTCAAGCATTCTTATTGTTCTGACTAGATTATTGATCCTGTTCAATCAGACATCATTGGACTTTAATGCGTTGGCAAAAGATATTTTTAGCTTTATAGTTGTATCTCGTGACAAAATCTCGAGCGGCTCTCTCTCTTGCAGATGGATTCATTTGAGCTGAATGGAGATTACGTGAATGGTGTTTCTGCGGATCAGTTGCTTTCGTCGGAGTCTTGTGATAGGAGTGGCGTGCTTGGAGAGCCGGAGATACCTCCTCGAATTGGGAACCAGTATCAGGTTGAAATTCCACCGCTGCAGGGAGGCTGCATTTCATATGCAAAAAATCAGCAGAATGGAGCTGATATTTCCTGGGTTTTTATGGTGGGATTGCCCATACCACTCATGTGGGTCAACCGGGGAGTTGTTTCAAGAAATGCATCTAATGAAGATAGTGTACCCTCAGAACCTGAAAGTACCAGATTAACCAACATGCATTCAGAAGAAGACAATATCACAGTAAAAATTGAGCCATCAGACACGGTTTTGCACAATAAGGTGACATCAGCAAATCTATCTTCCGAAAAGAAACTACAGGAAAATCGGGGCCTGCAGTGTTGTTTAGTACCCGGCATAGTCCTAGATTTTTGGACTGATATTGAAAAGGCAAGTTTCCTTCTAGGTCTGTACATCTTTGAGAAGAACTTTGTACATGTTAAGAGGTTTGTTGATTCTAAAACAAGTGGTGACATCTTGTCATTTTATTATGGGGAGTTTTATGGATCTCATGACTACCGTAGATGGTCAGAATGTCGAAAAGTGAGAAGCAGAAGGAGTGTGTATGGTCAAAAGTTGTTCGTTGGATCGAGGCAACAGGAGCTGTTATCTCGTCTACTTCCCCGCGTTTCGGAGGAAAACCGAAAGGCTTTAACGGAGGTATTCAGTCAAGCTAGATTTAGTGATTTACCATATGTGGTTTTATCATGTTTATGTCCTCTGCTAAGTAATTCTGCCTGGTCAGATGTGTTTTCTGGGTTGTTGATCAATTTTAGTTGGTTTAGATGCTTAATATTTTCTAGAATAGTTGCATTCCAAAATGTATGTGTTAGTTAGTTATTATCCAACATCGGTATTCTTGGTTTTAGAATTTTTCTGCAATTCATTTGTCCTATGAAAAGCTATGAGCCTATCATTGGCATGCATCAGGCTTCATATGTGCATCCGTTTCTAGTTATCTGGCGCAAATGTGCATTTTTCTAAACATCTGTTCGAGATGTAGGGAAAAGAGGAAGTGTTGCTATTAGGTTATTCTGAGCAACCCAAAAAAAACAAAGAAAGGTTATTATGAGTGATAACCAGGCGATTTCTTGATCGACACAACATGTGCATGAACTGTTAAAGTATTACTAGAATGGATTTTGTCTGAACTTATACTTGAAACCACATACCATCAAAGTCTGCAAATTGCTAACTTCTCTGGTTATCTATCTGTCTGATTATGTGGATAGGCTTCCGTTAGAGGTTTTATAACTTGTGATGTGAAGAGTGACATCAATGGTAAGTTTTTGGGCAATGTTACTTCTTATGCCTTGCAGTTTTTTTGGTTGTATTTCCGCCACTACATGAAGAAAATTACGTCTTCAGACAATATTGTTAATTTGTGACTGTTTCAGTCTCCTGTGACATTTTAGTAGGTTAGGTTTCATTTCTAATTTGGTACTCATGCAGCGCACCCCTTTCTGCTTATAAATACTGTAGTTAATCTGATTGCTTGGCAGGTCTCCAAGGCATTTGGTGAAGGAAAGATATTGTTGGAAGAGTATGTGTTCTCGTTAAAGGATATGGTTGGGGTAAACATGCTCATAGAAGCAGTTGGAATCGGCAAAGATAAATACGATCTTACATGTGTGGCCTTGGAACCTTCAAAGTCCAATCATGCTATACGCTCGGAACTCCCAGCTGGCAAAGCATGCTCCTCTCTTACAACCAACGAAGTAGTTAAGTTTCTCACTGGAGATTACCGACTTAGTAAAGCTCGATCCAATGATCTATTCTGGGAAGCTGTTTGGCCCCGTCTATTAGCAAGAGGTTGGCACTCAGAGCAGCCTAAAAACTTGAACTACGCTGCTAATCCCAAGAATGCGTTGGTTTTTCTCATGCCTGGTGTTAAGAAGTTTTCTAGGAGATTAATCAAAGGGATCCATTATTTTGATTCAGTTACAGATGTATTGGGTAAAGTTGCTTCTGATCCAAAGCTTCTAGAGCTTGATGCCGAAGATGAATGTACCAAAGGTAAAGAAGGTCGTGATTGGACAGATGAAGCAAAGTTAGAACAAGATGATCTTCCAACTAGACAACGTCCTTGTTATCTTCAACCTAGAACTCCTAATCGATGTACAGATGTTATGAAGTTTACAGTTGTAGATACAAGTCTCTCTGATGGTAAACCCTATAAAGTGAGAGAGTTGAGAAGTCTTCCGGCGGAAATCTCAAGCAAATTGTCTTTGGGAAGCCACGCCGAAGAGAGTGAGGAGGAATTGTCTACTGATGAATCAGACTCTGTTGGTACTAATAAAGCTAAGACGGATCATAATAATTCCTCGAGGATTTTCTCCAATGGAGAAACACATTCTGATGAGAAGGGTTTCGAAATCAGTGCATCAAGCAAGAAGTTTCAGGAAGTTCCACATCCTGCTTCTTCTACTGTACCGGTAAATGCTTCGAAGAACACCAAAAACATCTGTGAAGACAAGCAGCCAAGAAAAGTGAGCAAAGCCCACTCGAACAAGAGATTGAAAGAAAACAATGTGCACTTTGTAGCTCCCATTGCCCAGAAGCGTAGGAGACTAACGGCTTGTAGTCGTGGAGAAACAAACAGTAATGTCATGGTAAATTCTTTGATGGTTCCAGGAAGGGAACAAGAAGTGCGACACACCTCGAGCAGCAATGACCTATCGCTGAACAACATTCCGGTAGCTTCGTCTGAGGATAAGGTGTCATCAAGCAGTTCGTCAAAGAGCAGTCCTTCTCAAAGTGCCGAATGTGCTTCTGCTGATCATCTTGTGTTAAAGCTTCCTGAAGAGGAACCTCAAACTAGGGCAATGATTGACCTTAATGAACCTCAAGTTCCCCCTGATTCAGAATATGAGATTCTGATGCCAGCATTGACGGAAGACCAAAGTGGTAACACGAAGAGGCCTGATGATGTTTCTGGTGAGTTGAAGACATCAACACATAGTGCTAGTATGGAGCAGCAGCAACCTAGCTTGAATTCACGTAGGCATGGTACAAGAAATCGGCCTCCAACCACGAGAGCACTTGAAGCTCTGGCAAATGGTTTCTTGACTGTGCATAGTAGGCGGCAAAAGAGTAAAGAAGGTGGTTCAAAAAGGAAGTTGACATCTTCCAGGAGCTCGCAACCAACCCCTGGTTGTATGAGGACTGACTTTAGCAATAGCACAGTGGTTTCCCAAATGGAAGAAGGTGAAGCTGTTGTATCTAAGGATGGTGAGAGCAACATGTTTGGCAAAATTCAGCATCCACCCGAGGAGATTGGGACAACAATCTCAGGTCCATAAACTGGCAAGATGATTAAACAAGTGCTTCAATGTGTCACTCGTTCTGTGGTCTAGCTGCACGTGCCATTGATGTCTGTTAACTATCCCTGAAACGCGGGATCTTTGCTGCCAGCTGTGACACCAGAATGGCTGTAAAAGGTCGTTGCTCGATCACAAATTTCACCAGTAAAAAATGTATATGCAACAGGGGGATTGTGATATTCAGCAATAGTAAAATGGGTAGAGAAATATTCTTCTTCAGGTTCAAAGGAAGAGGTTTGATTGATTTTATTGCAGTTGCAGCATTACAGGAACGAGAAAGATTACTCAGCAATTTCATGCACATTTGATGGAACAAAGAACACAAGTGATTAGTGTTGTCACTTTAATTGAGATTGTAGATATCTTAGTCATTACTAATAATTAGTCCATAGGCCATTAGAACTTCATCCCCCCCCCCCCCCAAACAAAAAAAAACTTCATTTACCTCTATATTTTCAGTTGGTTCTTTTGTTCTTTTTCCTAATCTTTTTAATCAACTTTCCTCAAGATGAGCAGCACATTCGGTTTGGCTATACAAAGCGACAACCACTGTAGTTTGTAAAAGGTGTAATGTCTTAACCCGTTACTTTTGGAGATGTATAGGAGTTAATCTTTTCTGTTTTATTCAGGACGTTTCTTTCATTCTATTATTGATATTTTTATAGAACTAGTTAGCATGCACATTAATAAAGCAAAAAAAAAAAAAAAAAAAAAAGGGTAACAAATACTATCATATTAAGACTACATGCCATTTGAATTTATCCTGTATATTTTTTTGCTATATACTTTATTTAGAATTATTGTTTGAAAAACTATCGGAATGAAACTTTTAAAGTTTAATATGCCGGTCCAAATAGTTGGGAAAACATAGAAAAAATGGCGTTGTTCTAATCCAATCGACAATAATCTTAATGATATGATTTCGTATTCCCTTTGATACAGAATTCCATTATTCCATTTGTCCCATGTTAATATAACTATTTTATTATTTAAGGAGACAAACAATTCTTTCTTGTGACTTTAAGTTTTTCAAATATTTTCTTTAATATTTTAGTACAAAGTTTTAATAACTATATAAATTTTATTAAAGAAACATGGAGAAAATGATGTCTGAATTTTTTATTTACACTAAAAACATAATTTGTAGGAAAAGTTTGTGACGAAAAGAAAAACACAATGTGAAACAAGAAAAAACAAATGAAGAAACACGGAAGTTATAATAGCATAAAGAAGAAATATTTACTCAATGTATCAAGTCACAAGCATGTGATTGCTATATAAAATTTATCTCGGGTATAATTAATAAATTGATATATATTTCGATTTCAATTTAGCAGTTAATTATTAATAAAAATTAATATGGTTTAAGGTAAATATCAATAGTGTGACATGTGTCTAGCTTTGATTGAACATAAAAACTCAGTCACACATTCTATTAGTTAGCTGCTATCTTTCACGACGCATGCTTTCCCAGCCAAAGCTTAGTAGAATTCACTTTTGGTTTGTTGTCTTTATTGAAATTTGATCCCTGATCATCAAGATTTTCAGTCATTTCATTAATCACTAGCTCCCACTAAGTGTAATTAAAATATATATATCTTATCTTAGTATCTTCAGCTTATCACTTAGACTGCATTAAACTAAATTAGTGTAATCCAATATAAGCATAGAATATAAGTAAAATTTTCCGTGTAAATGCGAGAAAGGTTGGAATAGTAAACATTTGAACTATAGGCACACAATAGGAGTGTCAAACGGGCTGGTCGGATCGGATCAGATATGATTCGGGTCGAAACATGTAATGGAAAAACCGGGTAAATTATCCGACCAAACCCATATTTAATACAGGTAATAAACGGGTTAACCAGCGGATAAAATGAGTAACCATATTATCCATTTATGACTTCATATTAGCCTCAATCTCTAATATGAATTTGCTGCCCCTTGCAACATAATAACATTACTGAAATAATTTTTCAATAATTGTATTATCCATATTTTACCCATTGGTTACTCATTTTTCTAATGAATAATACGGTAATTATTTATATTCGATCCAGTTTAAAAAAGTGAGTTACATAACCTATTTTTAGTAGGTTGAGTTGGGTGAATAACTATTATTTTTAATTATGGCACACAAACATTAGAGACGTGCCTCATTGTAAAATCCTATACGTGGATGTTGTATTCAACGCAATCCCAATGTCCCAACTATAAATACTCTCACCTTCCTTTCTGTCTCTTTCTCCAATCTAACCATTTCACTCTCCATTCAATTGATTCAGTTATCGGTATATTTACTGACAAATTAAAGAGCTTAAACCCATAAATAAAACCAAACTTATACAAGAAATTTCATTTTATTTTTTTTGGGTTCAAGATATAGTCTTATATACATAACATTGGAGTAGAGAGGGAATTAATTGGGGGAAAATGGGTCAGGCATTTCGTCGAGCAACTGGAAGGATCGGAAGTTCTAACGTCGATGCGGCATCGTCTCAACTTAAGAAACCCATCGACCGGAGACCTCCGTCCGCGCCGGCGGTGATTAAGACCCCTTCCGATAATGTTGCTCCAGTTGCCGGTATGCCCTTTCCTATTTCTACCTGTACAATATCAATTCATTCATTTATATTTTTTCTTTTGTAATTTTAGAACTTGTGTCTTATTCATGCTGCAGGTAGCTTCAACTTTTTTTATATTATATGCATAATTACTTACTCTGTCCAAAAAGATTGGTAGTTTCTAAATAAAATTTGCACTTCAAAACTTGAGGAAGCATGTACCAGGTGGAATTAGTTTGAGGTGCGAGCAAGCTGACATCACCATTATAAAAAAAATTGAGGGAAAACGTGAGTGATTTGAGAAAACAGTAGTGACTAGTGAGTGACGATTTTAATCAATTTCACTACTACAGGGACGCCTCAGTCCCAAGTTAGTTGGGGTCGGCTATATGAGCCCTCACTATTTTTCTGGTTCCATTTGGACCGGTTTCATTTCTCATCATAAGTTGAGCAGCTTTATGCTGGCCATTGACCTACCGCAAGTTTATGAAACATTAGAATAAGAAGGTAACTTAGGTTAGTTAATGTGTGGTTGTCCCTCATTTTTAGTTTCCATTAGAAGGGAGTCTGCAAAAACTGATTTGTTTGTTGCATGAGTTGCTAATCATAGGTTTTGAGTTAAACTACCAATTTGAATGTGAGAATAAGATACAGAAAGAATATGGAGGTGGGATGAGGAAAATGTTTCTCATTACGGAAGCAAATGTTTTGTCGAGGTCTTTTGCTCATTTTGCTCATTCAGTTGTAATTTCCTTAGGAATATAACTAGAGCATCATTATTTATCAATCTATCAACTATGCATCTATACCAAACTAGTTGGGTTCATATTTATGAATCTTCAGTATCAATTTCAGAGGAGTATTCATAATTTGACTGCAAACTTAACTGCAACCTTCTTCTTTTTCCTGGCTTTGGAACGTGCAAAGCTCAATAAGTTAGTTATAATTAGAGCTTGATTCATTGAATAATAAGCCTGCTCACTAGGATAGTAGAACTGTTTCGTAGCTAGAATGGTGAATGGTACTTTGGCATGCATGTGTACACAAGAGCAGAGGTCTATTATACCAAGTCGGTGTGTGAGCAGTTGGAATATGTTTATGTTAGTTTTTATGCTTTTGAGTGATCTGTCAATGCAAGTTTGAGAACAACGTAAGGCCAGCATTTGGTTTTTGTCCAGATAATTTGCTTATGTTAAAAGATAACTTTCAGTAAGAAGCAGATCTTTAATCCACCCGTCACAGGAAAAAGAAGAAGATACGAAACAGATCTTTAATCCTATCCATCTTTTTGATATTTAGCATTGCGGAAACACTCGAAAGTGTATCTTGCGTATCCCCTCAAAATATGAATTGATATGAATCCAGCTTATTGCAAAATTAAGTTTGAGTCTCCATCAGCGAAATGGGTCTATAAGATTGAGATACAATGTGTTCTAATCACAGTGCACGACAAATTGTGAGTTTTGAACTAAACGTTGATTTTATCCATTTAGGTGCCTTTTTGCTGGAAGAACTGTAAATGTCTTCACTTGTTTACTTTTCTATCTGTCTAGGAAAAAAACTAGCTTTGAATAATGTCTTCCAGGAGTGTTTGCTGGATAACAAAAATTACTGATTTGATAAGTGGTGATTTGTTTTTGCTTCTTTAGATAGCAGCCCAAAGGTTGCTGTTGGAAAAACCCTTGAAGAGAGAGATCCCAAGTTTGATGCAATGCTTGGTCAAATGGTTGGTAGAATTCGAGCTAAGCCTGGTGGGAAGCTAGAGATGGGTGAGGTGAGTTTCAATTGTTAACTCATTTCTTTGCACATTAATTTTCAGAATGAACGTGTGCCCTGTGCGCTATTGACTCTGCAACTTTTGACACACCCACAGAATTATTGCGTAAAGCTTTTGGTTCATGTGTCTAATTTCTCAAGTGCGACATTTTTCTTGAAAAAGAGGAAGGATGAGGGTGATTTAGAGGGGCCAATCTTGTCTTCCCTCGTAGGAATTACATTCTAAATTTTCTTGTGCCATTTGGTAGGATAGCGCAAAAAGTCAATACAAAGTATTAGAGGAAATATGTTTCTTCGTATTGTCCTAGTTTACCTAAATTTGTTCTATACCTTTCTCGGCCTTTTGCTAAGATAAAGTGTAGTACCTAAAGTTGTTCTGGATGCTCCTTTCCCCCCAGCACCCGTCTAAATATCAAGGGGTTTTAAAAACTCGCATGCAATCTCCATATTTTTACTTCCTTTCCTCCTCTCACATCTTATGTGTAAGTAAGGACTAAGGAGCAGTGTGAACTGTATGTGCTAACTCCTGTATGCTTTCAGTCAATTCTTTCCTTTTCCTTTTTTTTTTTAGGCCGAAAGGGGTAAGACAATAATATGATCACATGATCTGTTTCAGCTATGGAGAATTCAACCGGTGTTAATCTGATGAAAAATGACAATCCTACAAAAGTCTTTTTAAGTCTAAGCTGTTTAAGGTTGTACTTTGATTATGATCACCATGACTGCTCGCTTACACACTCCTATTTGTCATTTTTTAGATAATGGTCAATCTTCTGAGAAAATTTTATCATTTTTGTAGTTAAACCACCTTTATTATTAGTTTAATCTTGGCAGTTGATACTAGTACAACTTTTTTTTTCTTTTACACCGAACTCTCAAGCGATTTTTTCTTGGGTGCAAATGAAATTAAGATCTCGTGTTATTCAACAATTAATTTGTGCTACATGATTAAATGCTTCAGTTGAAATAGAGTCTAACTTAATGATAGTTGCAAGAATACATATATCAGGATACTAAGTTGTTAATGCCTGGCTACTGTGACAGGCATCAGTGGTGGAGAAGTATGATAGAGCTTTACCTAAGCTAAGGAATACAACATCAGAGTCTAGCAGATACGAGGAAAGGCCTGCTCCTCCAGGTACGTTGAATGTGGCACAAATAAGAGAAATTATACTCCTGTATCAAGGCAGAGCTGATGATCACAAAGGGCCCATAGATATCAACCAAATTGCTCAGCGGTTTCGAGTTGATGCCGCGCAGGTTCAGAGGATTCTGCAGTTTGTATCATTGCCTCCGGAGGACACAAGTAAAAAGAGGAGCACTTGAGTTGTCTATCATATTTTTTAGCCAGTGATGGATAGTTCAAAGTAATGAGGGAGTTGCCACTTCCCAAGAGGTGGTTTCCTTTATGCATCAATTTTATCACAATTTTGCAGCTGTAAGTTCTTCTGTTGTAATAATGACCTACAAACATGATCCTGGAGAAATATGAGTGCATTTGCCATGATAACTGTAGAAATTGATCCTAATGATATTTATTGTACCAGAAGAGGACCCTTTATTCTTCACATTCGAGATGCTTAATTTTGCAGTCAGCTCGATGAAGTTCTTGCTTGGTCTTGCAAATATCTAACTAAACGTTCTTGCAGTCAGCTTGATCAATTGATATGGGGCTTTACCAAAATCAATAGGCTCGTGCTTTATATTTGAAGCATTTGATATGTCACGCAACGGATGCTCCAATCCTCCAGTTATAGCGTATGCAACAAGAGAAATTGGTTTCTGCAGAAACGTTACTGCAGTCCAATGGACGTGGAAAATAAACAGATTTGATTGGTAATATGCATTTCTGATTGATCAATCGTTGGAAGAGTTGAGATACAAACAGGAAAAAAGAAAAGCTAAAAAGCATCAAGAGCTTCCATGAAATCTCTGATATTGCCAAAGACACAAAGAAGCGTGATCACTACAAAAAGGAGCTCAGTTCTTGTAGAGACAAAATAACGACATCCAACCGAATGAGACCTATAACACTCCCTTTGTTACAAGAACTGTAAATTATGCCCTGAAACTAGTTGGTCTATTTGAACAATATAAACACTGCCCCATTTTTCACTTCTGTTGGGGCTTCTTAAGATACATGGAGAAAAAGAATGACACAAAAACCAACAAAAACTCAAAATTATCGCCACCATCGAGGAGGGAGTAAAAAAAAGAGCTATGCAGCTTCAAGTCAATATGGACTCCAACCAGTCTGACGTATATTCATAAGCAACAAATGTTACAGCACCAGCAGGTGCAGCTTTAACAATTGAGGGGACGATCCCTTTGTAAAGTCCAGCCCAACCTTCCTCAAGCAAGATCCTACGCAAGCCATCGTACATATTCCTGTAGGCACGAGGCTCAAGTCGAGCTCCATATCTTGGATGCCTCTGTAGTCCTTCGATCTGCAAGATATATGGTTTCAACATTAACTATTGTCACAAGCAGTAAACATTCACTGCATATGATTTCCTTCCTCATCTTTCCTTTTAACAATGCAAAAAGACAAAAAGAGATTGATCACAGATAACAAAAGACAGATAAAAGATTTGGCCCGTGTTTAATATGACAATTTATTCACTAGATTGCGGTATCTGCATTGAATATGGGTCATAGTGGATAATCAAGATAATTACTTTTGTCATATTTATGAAAAGGTTCCAGAGTGCAGAAACAGAGAGATTGTAAGTTAAATTTAAACAATTGTACCAAAGGGGGGAAAAGAATTGATCACAGAAAATCGAAGCCAGATTAGAGAATGAACTAAGTGAAAGAAGAGGAGGCGGCGATAGAGGTCCCAAGTTCAATAGCTCGATAAGAGGAGGCTTTTCTTGCATAGGTTCTGGAGGTCTCAAGTTCAATAGCTCAATAAAGGTACCGTTAGTTGCCAAAGACACTTCGAAAAGGTTTCTATAGAAAGGATTCTAAATTTATAATAACTGGCTTGAAGAAGGAATTTGGAGGAACTGGATCTTCTCCTGGTATCCCAAATTCCACCCAGTTCAAGACAGGCGTTTGGACTTGAAAGAGGTTTGGTTGGTTTCTTGGAAAACAATATATTCTGGAACAATCAATTCTAGCAGTTGAATGGCAGAAAAAATAATTGAACTAATAAAAGATTTTAGTTTGCGCCAACACGTATTTGCAAGTAGCTGAAAGTTTTTTCTTTTTTTTATCTCCATAATTTTGAAGAACGATCCAGCAAAATAAAAGATGGTTTAAACCAGGGCCTTTGTTTTTGGTTTTTGGACAACAACCCTTCGGGTTTTTCTTTCTTGTTCCTGAAAACCAGAAAAGTTATTGTTTGGCTTTAAAGGGAAACAACCGGGTGTTTTCCTCGTTTTGGTTTGAAATCTAAAAAAACACAAAGAAGCCTAGGATAAAAGCAGACATGTCTAGGCTGTCCTTAAAACTCAGTAACCCCAAGATTTTTCAGTGTTCGGATTAAACCCAAATATAGGATCAATGGAAACCGAAATCTACCTGGAACCTCTTCTTAACAACATCGAGAGGATGACAAACAGCTTTCGCACATGTCCCAGCAGCTAAACCACAGATGAAAAGCTGGAAGCTCGACAGATGTTCATCACCATGGATAGCATTAGAAGATCTAAGATTCCAGGCCTACAAATGTTAATCCATATTGTGAGAGCGCAAAACTATTGTGAACACTTGCTACATTTAACCTGCTACTATGCTTTCTTTTTGAGTACGAAATGGTTATAAAAGAATATTCTCACTGTACAACAAATAGGAAGTTAGTATTCAAATAAACGATTAGCTATTACACGAGACTGTGCATAAGCTTTTGACACATAACTACATGTCTCAGGAATCTCCAGAATAGTGGAGTGACTTTAGAAGGCCAATTTTTTTCAAGAAAAACAGAAATAGTGTAAAATATACACACCACTAGGGGGTTAAAATTCTTTCTCAAGTTAAATAATTTGAGAATACATGGCTAAATAGAATCAGTCACCCTAATCATCAGATTCCTGGTTCTAGGTTCTCAGACCATCCTGAAATTCTTGGTTCTATGTTTTTGGGCCATCCAGTGACGACTACTGCATATATCACTCTCTGACCCCTTTAAGGAATTGACCATTCTTTCTGAACCAATACAGTTTGAAGTATAGTATCCAGAGCGGATTTTCATTTGGACTAAAACTTGTGCAGTGGACATTTCAAAGGTAACTGGCTTATGGTCAAATGTAATTTTAGATAGACATGCACTTTCAGAGAAACTTAATTGTTTCTTCTATTTTATCATGAAAAATATTGAAATCTAGCATTAAATAGCTTCGACCTAAGCCCAGCTTGACTTTTGGACAGAAACTGAACTCATAGTACCTTTTTTGTGTATTTAGTATTACAGGTACAAATATATCCTCAAACTTATGTACATAAATGTCCTCTATGAATTTAGAACAAGTGTCTCCAACAGAGCAGTAGTACACCCATTTCAATACTGGATACCCCAAGCAATTGTGAACACTGAACAGTATCAAGTATAGCAAGTGACGACAATCCGTGATTTTAATTGAAGAGGGTAAGAGGTTTACCATCATCCAGCGTTTGAATGTATCATAAGTTCCAAACTGCAAACCAGCATAAGGGATAATCTCCACAAGAGTAGGTGTCAATCCAGAATACAGTCCTCGAATGCCACGAGTTCTGAATATATCAACAAATGCAGACCTCATGTTTGGATAAACCTGTGCGTGAGCATACCACATAAGTCCCACAGAACCTAGGTAAGATGAATGTTGAAGTGGTGTACATATTGTACTCCAACTGAACTGGAGAGCGTATAGCAAATCTCACTTGACTTTTCCATTGCCAAAAAAAAGGAAAAAAACACACTAACGCGAATTTCTGATCATTGCTTTTTTCATCCGTGATCTACATATGCATTTCTGGTAAACCCATTAGCTTGAATTAGATGATAAATAAACAAGCAATTCCCCAACCAACCATGGCCATAGTGCAGATTCAATACTTACTTCAAGTAGGACGAAGACCATGCTAATTTGTAATCAGTAGGTTCGACTCATTACAACGGATGTACAGGAGAAGAAAGAAGACATGGCACTGCATTCTTTTACACTAATTAAAGTAGTTATTGCTTGCATAACGGATACTGTATATTCAATCGTCCGACATCAGTGTATTCACATAATCATATTAAAAGCATTCAGAGGGGAAGTAACTTTGTGTAGTTTCTCCCACATGCATGACTTAACAACACGAGGACCCTAGATGTAAAAACAACATTATCCTACAACGGCTAGATTTTCGTATGCTTGTTTCTTTGACACGATAGTACCAATGAATCAATCAACTGCGTCCATGTATTAGTTGAGTAAAAACACCGCATATGACTACGGGCGAAGCTGAATCTGTTAAGGTGTATCCCTTTCTTATTATGTCCAATTTACACAACACAAACGTGATTTGAATTGCAAGAGGCCTGGTTCCACATGTATGTACACAGTTTGCATCAAATGCGAAAAAGGTTATATCAAATACAAATGTCCTAGATAGGTGCCACGTACCTTTGGCTCTCCTTGAGAAGCTAGAATGGTTCTCAAGAGATCAAACGGATAAGAACCAACAGTAGCTGCACAGCCAGCTAATGCTCCACTGATATAAGAAAGATAAGGGCTCAAGTTAACGTGATCCTCTGCATCATAAAGAACATTCAGTCCATCAGACATTGACGCTTGCTTGAG
The DNA here is from genome assembly GCA_005239525.1 of Nicotiana knightiana. Taxonomy (NCBI): domain Eukaryota; kingdom Viridiplantae; phylum Streptophyta; class Magnoliopsida; order Solanales; family Solanaceae; genus Nicotiana; species Nicotiana knightiana. Next base: position 182,503 of record ML373300.1, on the reverse strand, counting down.
GGCACAAAATAGTGTTACTCAAATGCATCTTTGAACAGCTAAATATGTAACTCAGATTTCTGGACTGAACTTAGGCCAGATATAACTCGTCAGTGTCCAGATTTTAAAAACACACGAGGTGCAAAAACTGTCCAGCTTGTGACAAATGAGAAATGGGAAAACTGATGCATAAAATTTAACAGATCTACCCGAGCAGGTCAAATTATGATACAGACCTGACTTTGAAGAGCCACTAGCAAAAGTTTTCAATTTGTGCAACACTGCAAATTGTATGGCAGTATATGGCATAACCATCAGTAAAGCAGGAACGTTACCTCGCCAAAATCCCTGTCATGTGAGCAAGGAAAACAGAATAAATTAGAGAATACTGTGCATCATGGTAAACGAAACCATCATCAAATCATTAACTCTAACAAGTAGAATCGTCTCTTAACACTCACCCCCAAATACAACAAGTAAACTAAATATGAGAAGAAAAGTAGGACATAGTTGTTGGACACCCAAACATCAAAATTTAACCAACTTCAGAGGCACACATGATTAAGACTATAAACATTGAACATGGACGGAACAGAAAACAGTAATGCCACCAGTGATTCTTGTTTTTTTTTTTTTAGAGCAAGTTTGCCTTTATGTGCTTATATTGTGAGACATAGAATTGTTAAGGAAGGACAGAGCAGCACAATTGACCTCAAAAATTAGACAAAAGGTCATGTCGCACCATTACTCTTACTGGTGTTTGATAACACAACAAAAGTTTTCATCAACAACAACAAACCTAGTATACTCCCACAGGTGGGGTCTGGGGTGGGTAGTGTGTACGTAGACCTTACCCTTACCTAGTGAAGGTAGAGAGGTTGTTACCAATAGACCCTCGGCTCCACAAAAATTTTCATCAACAAAGGAAAAAAATGACGTGAGCAACAAGTACAGTACTTTCGAGGATATAAGACGTCAAAAGGAATTTTCAAAAGAAGTCGTAGAGTGCATGGCTTGTTTATCTAAAAACAAATATTTCTCAGGCGACAAAAGGAGCATATATTCACTTTATTTGAATGCAAGATAATTAATCAGACAAAGCCTAATTAGTAAAACAAATCCACACACTAACGTCAAAGTGTCAAAAAATTTTGGATTGCTACTTGCATCAAAAAAATTAAAAATTCCCAATATAGAAGGAACTATACCGGTAAACCTTCTTCTCGGAGTATGTCTTTACTGGCTTGCAGCATCCCCGTATACTTTGAATTGCCATATAAAGCTCTTGTTGTAAGCAAGGCCCACTGGGTGGTGGGTTCCAGCTGAACCTGTAAGAAGATTACAATATGTAAAAAACATCATCTCTTGATGTACAATCATTCTTGATATACAGAGGAAAAGCAAGGCAATTTTCTATGTTAACCCAATAAAGAGGTCTGATGAAGATGAAGCAGCAAGGAAAACTGTCAAAGGAGCACGGGAAAGCTGGATTCAGCGCCATAAAGACTGCAATACCAACTATTCATTTACAGGGAAATTTGTGGAAGAACTTGGCTTTGAGTAGTTTTATAAATTAATTGAGGGTTTCACTGCTTATGGCCTCTACATGTAGAAGTGTAAGTCTTCAGCTTAATTAGTGTAAAGTTTGAGTTAGACGCATGAATGCAAAATCATCCAAGGGATAGAATTAGAGATTCACAAAATAATCATGCCAATGCAGCAAAAAGAAGATTATTTCTGCAGTCACACGTATTTCTGAAATAAGAAGTCGCTGTTCTGACAGCCTTTTAGGAGAAGTCAAAGCATCACAAACAAGGATAACACTCGTGAGCAATTCAACCCATCTGTAATAGGACTGGACTAACTTCTGGCACATCGTAGTCCCATGGAACATGAAAGGTCAATCTACAGGACTAGAGTTGATCAGTGAACCAAATGTAGAACTGTTTGCCTCCTAGAATTTTATTTTTACCAATGAATATTAACAAAAGCACTTTTTGTTCTTCAAAACAAATATCCAATTGACAACAAAATAAGAACAATGATTCAGCCCTTATCACTATTGGTCATTTATCATAAAGCTGATTATTCAATCAGGCAATACTATGCTATTACCAATATTTGTATAAAATGCAAAGCACAATAGCAACAACAACTGCTACTACTACTGTACCTCACTACTCACTACAGATACAAAAAATGTGTTACCTGGAATCTGATTTTAATAACATCAAGAGGCGACGTCACAGTCCTAGATATACCGCCAGAAATTGCACCAGCCGTAGCATCTATAAAAGCTCGTTTAAGCTGCCCTGTTTCTTCCATCTCCCCTAATAACCACAACAACTATCTGCAATTCCAAAAGTAACCACACCCCTTTTGTTAAAACTTCAACAAAAAAAAAAATTCCTCATTTAGGTCCCACTGAAACCCCAAGGCTTCAAACTTTAATTTTTAAAAAATCCCTCATTTAGCTCAACTGAAACCCCAAAAGCCAATAAAACTAAAGACAGGTTCACTTCGCATATAGCAATACGGGTCAATTTACATATTCTATAACATCCACAAAAATCTACACAATAACACAGAAAAAAGACTAGGAATAGGGTTAAAAACTACATTCTAATTAGAAAAGAATCTCTAATTAAGAAAACACCTAATTTGCCTTAAAAAGAAGAACTATTTAGTAAAGAAATCAAATGGGTATGAACATATATGGAATTATAATTTAAAAAGAGCATTAAAAACGGAAACTTTTATATCAAAGAATAAGAAACAATTAACACCTGAGAGTAAAGTAGGAGAGGAAGAGAAGAGTCATCATTGACAAATTCAAGAGCTCAAATTCAAAAAAAGGTATTATATAATGTAATTTCAGAGTAATATTATATCCAGAAATCCGCCAAAGTGGAAAGAGGGAAATAGCAATATGGGGCAAACGGCGACCCGGGAAACTTCTTGGATGGCGGCGGAAGAAGTTTTCCCGGGGGGTGAGTGGTGGAGGCGGTGGGTAGGGAGAGGCCAAAAGGCTAAAAAGTTGGATTTAATGGCCGGTGGTGTTTAGATGAAAAAGGAAAGGGGAGAAAAAAAAGCGAGGAAGAGGAGAATAAAAGACAATTCTTTTTTTCTTTTTTTTCTTCCAAAGAGTGGTAACCGTTTAATAAGGAAAAAGATGATTGTGAAATTTTAACATAATTCTAAGACTATAATTTCTAAATTATTTACTACATTGCGATCTCGTAAAGTGTTGTCCTGTCCCCACTCATTCGTATCGCCTCATTCCCTCTCTAATTAAACATATACTACTTGGAGCGAATTATCGAGAAATAAAATATATTACATAATTATGGAAATTAGTTATTTAATTTTAAGTTGATCAAAGTTTTGTTTACAAATTTATCCTAATTTTAAAAGTAGATAAGAAAAATGAAGGTCGTGAAGGAATCTTTTGGTGTTTTAGCCGGTGTTTTATATATGCCTCAACGAGGCGTAAGCCCCGAGGCACGAGCGTAAGCTTCATAGGTATTTAATTTTTAATATTTTATAAAATAATATAATTATAGAAAATATTTATAAACAAGTAAAATTGCATAAAAATTGAAGAAAACTATATGTGTGTGTGCGCGCGCGCGCTCCATCCCCACAAAAATCTAGTCAAAACAATCTAATTATATGTTACTTAGAAGCACAAATAACTTGAGTCGAAAAGAATAATATTTTCTACATAGAGGAACAAAAAGTATGACTAACCTGCAATTTGGACTGAACTTGCTTGTATGAAAGAGAATAGAGTTCTTTTTGTATTTGTAAAAAACAAATTGAATATTCATTGCTTTTGGGAGGTATTAGCAGACTAGCGTACAAGGTTAAGAATTGGGAAAGACATGAATTAGGGTTTCAATCAATAAAAAAGGTCTTGACTTTTAAATTTAATACATTTCAGTTCCTTTTTAAAAATTTTGAATAATTACCACGCTGAAATTTGAGAATTAGGGTATTATACGAAGGACTTATTCAATAAAATTTGATTTATTTTGAAAAAGTCTCTGGGGCTTATGCGTCACTAAAAAACGCGCCTGAAACGCCCTGGGCATACGCCCCAAATTGCTAGGTGTACGCCCCTTGAGACTTTCGCCCCACACCATCGCCTCGAGGCGTTTTTGGTGTGTCTTGCCTCAGGGATCGCCCCAAAAACACCTTTTAAAACACTGAATTTAGTTTTTGGTGATCTATCCAAAGGATTGACAATTTCGATGTTAGAGTTTCATGTTCAATTTCGATGTTTGACATTTAATAGTCATCTTTTGACCTCTAATGGTTCATATATGGATATAAAACGAATGATCATTTTTCTACTTTCAGCTGTATTTTCGAATTTGAAAAACAGTCCAAAACACAATATTGCCAGAAAAGATGTAAGATTATTTTTCATCAAATTGGGTACGATTAAATTACAATTAATATGTGCTGTAACTCCTAAGAAAACAATTAAAATTGCTTCTTTAGATATTCTCCTTTAGATCACAATGCGTTTGAACTTCTCAATTAATTCTAATTCGCTTTTCCCTACTCATGTTGATTCTGGTAAAATATAAAATATTTTTTTTGAACATTCTTTACTAATGATGTATGAAGCTATATAATAGTAATAATTATGACTTAGGCTCAAATTAGTTGGGTTAGCTATACGAGTTTTTATTTCTTTTTCTAAGTTCAACTCATATCATCGTATCAAAATAAAGTCAATTGATTTTAAGAACTTTTATTTTTAAATTTTTTATTTTGTATCATGTACATAGTATATGTCGATTAACCATGTTTAAGTGAATAAATATTGTTATAAAAGAATGACAAATTTCGTCTATTAATTATTTGGTACATATATCATTTACGAGTTCAACTTGGGAGTCACTATATATAGTATGTTAACCCCTAGTGCACCTAGACATTATTTTTCTTACATTGTGTTCTTCATTAATCAATTCTGTTTAATTTATGTCACCATATATAGTATGTTAACCCCTAGTAAACCTAGACACTACTGTGTTCTTCAATAGTCAACTCTATTTTGATCATAAATTATTAGGTTTTTTATAGCTTTTTTTTTTGGTTAAAAGAAAATTTTATTTTACCAAAAGTAGTATTTTACAGCACCTACTCATTGGATTCAAGAGACATCCTCACTTAAAATAACCAACGCTATAACTGTTATACATACTATGAGCTCCTCATCATTAGAACATAATACATATGCAACACCATCAAAGGATGTGGTGCAGTCAATGAGATTGTTCTTCTCTTAACTAGAGGTCTCGAATTCGAGTCCTGAGTATGAAAAAATCCTTGGTAGGAAGCGCTTTCCCCTCGAATGGGGCCCTGCACGATGCTAATCCGGATATAGTCGGATTCCAATACAAGTACCGAAAACCGGGTGGGAAACCAAAAAAATAATACATATGCAGCAAAAACCTGAATCTCCCATCTTGTTAATGTTGGTCTTTAAGCTTAGTATAGTATAATTTTAAGCTTGGTGTAGCTTAAAGAGAGTGAATAGAAAATAGTGGGAAAAGAAATTGAGGAAAATGAAATTTAGAATTAGTGCACTTTGTCCCTCATTGGAAGAAGGAAAGAAAATCTATGTGTATATATAGAGAAGCTCTTCTTCTAGCTCTTAAAGAGTTGAGAAGAAGGCAAGACTCGCGCCGTCGTTGTCGTCGCTCGGCTCCGGCTCCGGCTTCGGTCCGTTTTTCTTTTCCGGATTATTTTAAATCCGTAAATATGCCTTGAATCCCAGAATTTTTACTTACTAAATTTTCTGATCTTCTTCTTCTTCTGCACAAAATATTCCAGTGTGTTATACGACCATCGAGTGGTTCGTCGATCACCAGAGTTTTTGGTACCGATACGCTGGTGAGTTAAATCGTTCTATCCTGGGAGGATATATTCCAAAACCTCGGGTACTTGAGGGGAATAATTTCCTTAAGGACACACTGCATATTCAGTGGGCTCGATTTATTCTTATACTGTTTTCAGAAGAGAATTGACGTTCTAGTTCAACTAACTTTTCTGTTTCTGTATTTTCAGAAAGTTTACTGTTTTATCTATTTTACAGCAATACAGATTAATAACAATCTTAAGGAAATTAAATTTTTTAATTATATTTTGTATTTTGTTTGTGGAAATTAAAACATGTGTGATTTTCTACTCCTTCTGAATTTTATTATTCTGATTTGAAGATATAAAAATTTCATCGTTTTCTGTGAAACAGTATATAAAAACTTCGGTTTTAATTTATTATACATACTGTTTATTGTTAATTACATTATTGTTTATTGTTCTGGTTTTGCCACTGATTGAACTCTTCTGTTATTGACAGTGAGAAATGGCAATTGATAACGGAAATTCTTTTGCGACTGTTGCTGCAACGACGATAGCCTCGTCAAGCCGGACTGCTGTTCCACCGGCAGAAAAATCAGGGAAATTTTCTGGAGCTAACTTCAAAGGATGGCAGCAAAGGGTGTTCTTCTGGCTTACCACACTTGGTATGCAGAAATTCACTAGTGAAGAACCTACAGTGCCTGCTGCGGACATGCCGGATAACGAGAAGTTCATGATTGTTGAAGCATGGAAGCAGGCATATTTTCTTTGCAAAGGCTATATCCTAAGCGCTTTAGAGGATGACTTGTACAATGTGTACAGTGCGATGAATACTTCGAAAGAATTATGGGACGCCCTTGAGAAGAAGTACAAGACGGAAGATGCATGCTTGAAGAAATTTGTGGTTGCCAAGTTTCTAGACTATAAAATGATAGACAGCAAAACTGTGGGAACCCAAGTTCAGGAGCTTCAACTTATTTTTCACGACCTTATTACTGAAGGTATGGTCGTGAATGAAGCATTTCAAGTGGCTGCAATGATTGAAAAGTTGCCTCTTTCGTGGAGAGATTTCAAGAACTATCTTAAGCACAAGCGCAAAGAAATGAAGTTGGAATATCTTGTGATTCGTCTCAAGATTGAGGAAGACAACAAAATAGTCGAGAAGAAGTCTCGTGGAAATTCAACGATCATGGTAGCTAATATCGTTGAGGAGACTGCTCCAAAAAGTAAGAAGAGGAAGAGATCTTCTGGACATACTAAGGAGCAGAATAAAAAGAAATTCAAGGGCAACTGCCACAACTGTGGAAGAGTTGGTCACAAAGCCTCTGATTGTCGTCTCCCGAAAAAGGATAAGAAGAAGGGACAGGCCAACATAGTGTAGAAGAATGATAACATTGATGATCTTTGTGCAATGCTTTCGGAATGCAATTTAGTTGAAAATCCGAAGGAGTGGAGGATTGACTCCGGAGCCACTCGACATGTTTGTGCTGTCAAAGAAGCATTTGCAACTTACTCTACTGCTGGTCCCGAATAAGAGATTTCCATGGGAAATAATTCAACAGCCAAGATTGAAGGTTATGGGAAGATATTTTTAAAGATGACTTCCGGCAAGGTGTTAACGCTCAACAACGTTCTTCATGTTCCTTCTATTAGGAAGAATTTAGTTTCTATTTCTTTACTTGTGAAGAATGAATTCGAATGTGTATTTGTTTCTGATAAAGTTATTGTGAGCAAGAATGAAATGTATGTTGGAAAAGGCTACCTCACGGAGGGCCTTTTCAAACTCAATGTAATGGTTGTTGATAGTATGAATAAAATTTCAGCTTCTTCTTATTTGTTGGAGTCAAATGATTTATGGCATATTCGTTTAGGACATGTCAATTATAAAACCTTGCGGAAGTTAATTAATTTAGAAGTATTGCCTAAATTCGAGTGTAATAAATCGAAATGTCAAATATGTGTTGAATCTAAGTTTGTAAAA
>ML373300.1:159560-174519 GCA_005239525.1 Nicotiana knightiana | reverse complement strand
CATTTAAGCAATACAAGAATGAAGTGGAGAATCAATTGAATAAAAAGATCAAAATGATTAGAAGTGATAGAGGTGGAGAATATGAATCTCTGTTTGCAAAAATATGTTCAAAATATGGAATTATCCATCAAACTACTGCACCTTACACACCTCAATCCAACAGAATTGCGGAAAGAAAAAATCGGACATTAAAGGAAATGATGAATTCTTTATTAATAAGTTTCAGATTACCGTAGAGTTTGTGGAGGGAAATTATCCTTACAGCTAACTGAATACTCAACAGAGTACCCCACAGCAAAATGCAATCTATTCCATATGAAAAATGGAAAAGAAGAAAACCTAACTTGAAATATTTCAAAGTGTGGGGGTGTCTAGCAAAGGAACAAGTTCCTTTACCTAAAAGGGTTTAAATCGGACCAAAAACAGTAGATTGCATTTTCATTAAATATGCTATAAACAGTAAAGCATGTCGGTTTTTGGTCCATAAATCCGATCATCCCAAGATTCATGTTAATACGGTAATGGAATCAGATAATGCTGAATTCTTTGAAAGCATTTATCTGTATAGAACTGATTGCGAGTCGTTAAGTGAAAGACCTAAACCACCTCGGGAAGAACCAAAGGAAAATACTCCAAGTGTAGAAGATCCAAGGCGTAGCAAACGTCAAAGAACATCTACTTCCTTTGGACCAGATTTTGTGACATTCTTGCTTTAAAATGAACCTCAAACTTTTAAAGCAGTTATGTCGTCTTCTGATTTGACGTTTTGGAAAGAGGCAGTCAATAGTGAGATTCAATCAATTTTGGATAACCATACATGGGAATTGGTTGATCTTCCTCCTGGAAATAAGCCTTTAGGTTCGAAATGGATCTTTAAACGGAAAATGAAAGCTGATGGCACTATTGACAAATATAAGGCAAGACTTGTTGTCAAATGTTATAGACAAAAGGAAGGCCTTGATTACTTTGAAACTTACTCGTCAGTAACGAGGATAACATCTATTAGGATGTTAGTGGTATTAGCGGTCGTTTATGGTCTTGAAATCCATCAAATGGATGTTAAAACAACTTTCTTAAATGGAGAATTGGAGGAAGAGATTTACATGGAACAACCTGAGGGTTTTGTGATTCCTGGTAAAGAAAATAAAGTGTGCAAACTTGTTAATTCGCTTTATGGACTTAAACAAACACCCAAACAATGGCATTCCAAATTTGATCAAATAATGTTGGCAAGTGGGTTTAAAATCAACGAGTGCGACAAATGTGTTTACATTAAAAATACTCCAGGTCATGAAGTCATTGTTTGTTTATATGTTGATGACATGTTGATAATGAGCAAAAGCATGTCAGATATAAATGCTACAAAGCGCATGTTGGCTAGCAAATTCGATATGAAAGACTTAGGAGTTGCTGATGTGATCTTAGGAATCAGAATTCACAAAACTCCACAAGGTCTAGCATTATCACAGTCTCACTACATTGAAAAGGTACTTGACAAGTTCAAGTATTTGGATTTCAAAATTGCCAAGACTCCAATTGACGTGAGTTATGCACTTCAAAAGAATGAAGGTGAAAGTGACTCACAACTGGACTATGCAAGAGTATTGGGAAGTTTGATGTATATAATGAATTGTACGCGACCAGATATAGCATGTGCTATTAGCAAACTGAGTCGATTTACAAGTAATCCCAATCACATACATTGGATGGCAATGAAACGAGTTTTGGGGTATCTGAAACATACCCAAAACTATGCTTTGCATTATAACAAATATCCCTCCGTGATCGAGAGATATAGTGATGCAAATTGGATCACCGGATCATCTGAAGTTAAATCCACGAGTGGATACGTTTTCACAATTGGGGGTGGAGCAGTTTCTTGGAAATCATCCAAACAAACGTGCATCTCCCGTTCTACAATGGAATCTGAATTCATAGCTTTAGATAAGGCCAGTGAAGAAGCTGAATAGATCCATAATTTCTTGGAAGATATTACATTTTGGCCCAAATATTTGGCACCTATTTGTATACATTGTGATAGTCAAGCGGCAATAGGGAGGGCCGGGAGTGTTATGTATAACGAAAAATCTCTTCATATACGATGGAGACATAATACCGTNCATGTCGGATCCACTTACAAAAGGCCTATCTAGAGAGACAGTTGAAAGATCATCAAAGGGAATGTGGTTAAGGCCTAGGACAAGTCATCATGGCGGTAACTCTACATAGCAGGCTGGAGATCCCAAGAGCTAAGTTCAAAGAGATCAAACAAATTCATGAATGATGGTTCAACATTGTTAAATAACTCAACACATTCTCGTGATGAAGACAATGTTCAAAAATCAAGGTGAAGCCTTAAGGCTTTTTGATGAGTCAATAAAGCTTAAAGTTTTTTAATGATTTGCTAAGTCTGGAAGGTTATGACCAGATAGTGTGTCTTTAGGATTACACGTTTAGGAATCACCTATGTGAGTGTGAAGTGTAAGCCGCTTCAAGGGGAATGAAAGTAAAGGCCCATTCTCTAAGCACTCATGAAACCAGGCGGTGTTCATGGCTGAAACGAACACAACCGTGAGAACCATAGATGGTTAAGGATTGATTGTGTGACTTATGTTTTCTAGGTATACAACAAATCTCGACGGTTCAAAGATATCAAATCTACCGATTGACCGAGTATATCCGATATAAGTTCACTACGGAAAGTTCAAAGAGGAACCTACTTATCCAGATACAATTAATTCTTGCATGTAAAACACACACACGTCCGTGCATTCTTTTATTTTATAGCCATTCCCCATTCATGTGGGGGATTGTTGGTCTTTAAGCTTATTGTAGCTTAATTTTAAGCTTGGTGAAAAATGGTGGGAAAAGAAATGGAGGGAAGTAAAATTTTGAATTAGTGCACTTTGTCCCTCATTGGAAGAAGGAAAGGAAATCTATGTGTATGTATATAGAAACTCTTCTTCTAGCTCATAAAGAGTTGAGAAGAAGGCAAGCCTCGCGTCGTCGTCGTCGTCTTCGCTCGGCTTCGGCTTCGACTTCGGATTCGGATTTGGATTTGGATTTGGATTTAGATTTGGTCAAAGATCGATTGATTGATTAATCTTTTTGGACAAAGGTCCGGTCCGGTCAGTTTTTCTTTCCCGAATTATTTTAAATCCGTTTTTAATTTTTTCGCAATATTCACACCTGTTCCAATAGTTATGGTTGTTCTGAAAGGTTGCAAAAGCTTTTAAGAAACAATACGAAATTGGCTATAAATATGCCTTGAATCCCATAATTTTTTCTTACTAAATTTTCTGATCTTCTTCTTCTTCTTCTGCACAAAATATTCCACTATATTTTACGACCATCGAGTGGTTCGCCGATCACCAGAGTTTTTGGTACCGATACGCTGGTGAGTTAAATTGTTCTATCCTGGGAGGATATATTCCAAAACCTCGGGTACTTGAGGGGAATAATTTTCTTAAGGACACACTGTGTATTCAGTGGGTTCGGTTTATTCTTATACTATTTTCAGAAGAGAATTGACATTCTAGTTCTACTAACTTTTCTGTTTATGTATTTTCAGAAAGTTTACTGTTTTATTTATTTTACAGCAATACAGATTAATAACAGTTAATCCGTAATATGAATTGTTATCTAGGAATAAGTCCTTTAAGCATATTATAGACTTTTTGAGTTTTTAAAGAAAAAGAAATTATGTACTTTAATATTTGTGTCTGAAAAAGTGTAAATTCTTATGTTATCAGGTACTATGATGAAATGTTGTAGTTGTTATAAAACAATAATAGAAGAAGAAGAGTATTGCAAAGAAAAGTAAAGATAGATGATTTTGTTTGATATGTGATGAATTATAATGGAATAGAACCCCTTTATTTATAGGGAAAAGGTGTAACAAATCTTGAAATTTCTCTAAAATATAGACATTCATCATAAGTAAATAATATTTATAACACTTTTCCTTGAATGTCTATTCACCAGATAATTTGCCTCGTTAAAACCTTAACCAAAATAAAACCCAGTGGAAAAAAATTTTAGAGAATAAAAAAGAGTGCACATATCTAACAATACGCCTTTTGGTTTCTTTGTTAAAAACCTTGCAAGGAAAACCCAGTGGGACAAAACCTTGTAAGAAAAAAAGAGCACAACATATATTCACTCCCCTTGATGAGAGCATCACTTCACATCTTTGAGCTTTCGCATCCCAATCTTATACACTAGCTTCTTGAAGGTTAACCTCGGCAGAGATTTGGTGAATAAATCATCTATATTAAATCCAATGAATATGTTGCAACTTGAAATAATCATTCTTGATAGATATATAATGTCTTCATATAATAGCGTGGAATGACTTTTCAATATCTCCATAGAGGTATTCTCGCTATCATATTATTATGCTTATAGTTATAGCAAGATACATATGTGCACAAATTTCACTTAGGGTATGGTAATTCAGGACCAAGAAATTCTCCAAGAATTGTATATGCTATTCGAATTTTAAATCGTTCATGGATTGTCATACAAGTATAGTCAAATAAGCCATATAAATCGACTTTAGATGCATATCAAGTTTTCATGCCATGCTAGACATATAAGATAGATAAAAATAATTGTACACACCATTGACTTAATACTTTCAAGTGTTTGAACTGCAGGTCCAAAACTATACGCCTTTCATATGAAACAAATTTTGTTCGAATTGTGTCTCTTTCATTTGGCTTATATTTTTGTGTCTGTATTCGACAGACTTAAGATCCTCATCTATGCTTTGGCTTATATTTTTGTGTCTGTATTCGACAAACTTAAGATCCTCATCTATACTTAACGCTATCATAGATGTTATCAACGAACATTTTACATCGGTTCCAATATTATTTCATAAAGACATAACATAAAGATCTCTTCATTCATATTTTTAGGTACTTGAACCCCTCCTAAGATTTTATGAAATGTTATGTCATGTGATCTTCTAGATCACTTGCATCCTTATTATGGTCATTTTGATCATTTGCTCATCTTCTTTTTCAAGAATTTTAATTAAAATCATTTGTCTATACGCTTAAGTGTACCATAAACTTTGTCCTTCTAGGACTTATTCTAATAAAAGCATTTACAGTGAGAATATAATTACTTTCTTTGGGTCACCAATGCGTCTGACAGGCTTTGTAATATATTGCAGATGAATTATCTTTTTTTTTATGAACTTCAAATTCATATTATCTTATTTGAGGATCTAGATGTAAAAGTGATAATTTATTCCACGTAATTTTTTTTCCAATTGTTTATCATGACTCCCCTTCATGTTAGAAAAACTAGCTTGCTTCCTCAATTTTGGAAACTCACCATTGTGCGTTATGATGTCAATCAAAATATACACCGCACATCAATAATAATAAGATATAATTATTTGGTTCCTGACCTTAAACCACTTGTGCGGGGAGAATGTAATATTACTTTCGTATATAACGTATATCAAGTTGATATAGATAACTTTGTCCTCATTAACAGTAGTTTAGCTATTAAGTGGAGGCACTCAATAAATCGTTTTGCTAAACCAACAGTGATGTAAACCAACTTATCAAGATGAATTTCTTGAATGGAAAATCTAGAAATTATGCTCTAAATATTATTGATCTAGTTACCTCGCAAATACTAGGTTGCGGGTTAATAATAAACACATATGCAACCATCTAATAGATGCATCTTTATAAGGTTTACATGGTATGTGAATGAGACCATATTCACCTTTGTTAAATTCCAGAATTTAAGGGATTCAATCCCAATTTTAGTTGGTATAATAATCGCGAAACAAGCAACACATGAGAATTCATGAAGAATCTTCTTCAACACTTACCCATGTGAAATCTCATTTATTTTACACATCATGCTTAAATCAAGATTGCTCAATAGGCCATGCTTGATAAAATTGTTTGTATTAGTAAACTTCAGGTTTACATTATGACATGTGCAATTATTAATTAACCCCTCCGTTTACTATGACATAGGTATTATATATCAATAAACATCTAGTTTACCATGTCATGTAATTTTACCATACTTTATTTATGTAGTACAAATCAGGCAATAAAGCGAGTAATTTTTATATACATATTACCATGCTATAGTTGTAGTAATATAAAGATATTAAATCTTCGCATTATTTATGGTCTCAATATAACCAACCGCTTTCGCGAATACTTTAGAAACTCAATAAGTTTCTTGAGACTTACTACGACACAAAATAGTATAATTGGCTCTTTGAGAGCTCTCAATTAATTTTTTACTACCACTTATTCATCAACATATATATGGTGAAACAGAATTTAACGAGAAAGTTATACCATTATGTCATGGTCAAAGTTATATGCAAGATCTGTTTCTTGCATTACTGTTGTCTTTTAATAATCGTATTGCCAAAATATTTTGGCTCTACAATAGGTACGTAACGAATGACCATTCAAGCCATAATAATGAAACTATTTTCTTAGTTCATCTCAAACCTCTTTCTAGAGATTAGTGTGGTATATCCACTACCACTAGCACATTCATATTCTTTCAAGAATGAATATATATTCATAAATAAGATGTTGTCACATTCACATCACGAATGGACCATAATCATTATATGTGCTTTACAAAATCCATGTCAAATCAATAACAAATATTACTTTCACAGAGTGAAGGATTATTTTGAGAATCCTTATTATTCTCATTATCACAATGATGACGATTATAATTTCATCTATTGCCACGTTCATATCCATTGATATCTTTATGGTAATAATTTTGTCTTCTTTCAGATTTATCACATACTGCTATCATATTCTCTTAAGGGAATGAGAATGAAGCAAATTTAATGGGACATGTTCCCACTTTTTGTGCTCATAATCATATATGATTTGATCATGACATAGAAATTTTACTATTTCGGGTGGCTATAATTTCTTATAAAATCTGTTAGAGTTATAATCAAAGTTTATTGTCTTTGCTTGTATTTAAAATCAAATTATAAAATTTCAAGAATTTTAAAGAGAGAAATAAAGTAAAATACTTATCTTAAATCTAGAAAAAAGTTTATGGAACAACTGATAATCATTATGCTCAATATTATGTACAAGTTGAGCATCATGCACGTATCCCGAAGCCATGGTGTAGAAGATTTGCACGAGCCCCTCCGAATTGGCAGGAACTAGTCTGTGAAAAAGATAGAGGGTTGTAGGGAATTGGAATGATGATATGAAAATAATACATATAGGATGAAAGTTTGCAAGAAGTTTTGTAACGAGGAGGAGTGTCCTTATGGAGATAAGTGTAATTTTCTTCATGAACGTCCTCTGAAATTTAAGACTGACATTCTAAGGCAAAAGAAAAGTTCTGCAATAAAGAGCATAATGAGATTAGTAAGCATGGAATTGCAGATTCAGCTGGTGTCCGAATTAAGCCTATATATTCCATGGGTGGTTTAATTTCTCGTACATTAGACAACTTATTAATAATATATCCATAAATTAAAACAACCGCCTTCTACTCAATTGGTTAGAGTCTCGTGCTGATAACGTGTTATAAAACAATAAAAGAAGAAGATGAGTATTGCACAGAAAAGTAGAGAGAGATAATTCTTACTTATATGGGATGGATTACAATGGAATAGAATCCCTCTATTTATAGGGAAAAAAATGACTTAGTCACAAAGTAACAAACCCTAAAATCTCTTTAAAATATAAAGAAAACCCATAAGTAAAATACTATTTATAAAAGTAGCAAAGTTGTCCAATGATTTTATTTCTTTTTTCATCCCTGTAATTTTTTTGTTAAGTTGTTGACTCTTCCTTTAATTTTCTTTTCTTTAGACTTAACTCAAGTTATTTAAATTAGAACAACAAAATATATAGCTCCCATTTGACCATAAAATTTGGGAGTTTTTTTCTTCATTTTTTTTCCAAAGATCTGTTTGTTTATGTATTTCATCATTTTTTAGTAAATTTTTTTTAAAAAAAATCTTCAAATCCCAAAAACAGCTCTATAATAGTTTTTGAAGTTTCTATTTACAAAACTTCAAATTTTTTTCAAGTAAAATTTATATTTAAACAGAATTTTAACTTATAAAAATTATTTTTCATCTCATTTTTAAAAACTCATTTTTTTCAAGTTTTAACCAAATCTATATCCAAACACCAGTATAATATTACATTCATATGATTTGATTTGCAAAGCATTTTACTCCACATACCGGGAATGTTCCTTATATTAGCAAATTAAAAAAAAAAGAGAATGTTCCTTACATTTTTAAGGTCAAGCAATTGGACTTCTGACCATGTAATCAATTTTTTGGTTGACCAATAGTGATCGTCCAAAAAGAATTGCAGTTTTTTTTTTTTTTTTGGAGAAATTATTTGGGAAAAAAGGTTTGCTGGAGAAAGTGTTTGAGTATTTACTCCTATTTTCTCATACAAATTTTGTTATGTTCTCGTTAATTTCTCAAAAAAATGTCTCAAGACAAATTTTAATCAAATATTTAAAAACATTAAAAACCAAATAAGCAAGCACACTCCAAACAAGTGGGTTTTAATCTTCTTTAGTTTGCAAATAAGTTTTTGAGCTTTTGCGAAAACGTGTACTTTCAAACTCAAATTTTTAAATCTTTTATCATCTCCAATACTACAAATAAGCAGAGGCGGAATCAGAATTTGAAGTTAATGGGTTCAAAATTCTATTCCTTTTAAGTTACCGGGTTCTAAATTAATAATTTGTACATATTCAATGATTTTTTAAAGGCAATTGGACATGTTGACAATGATTCAAGCTTTTCTGAGGAGTTGAAAATGGCAGTACACTTCAAAGGGAAAGTAAATGAAATAATCTAAGTTTCACTTAGGTATTGAGCTTCACTATAGAAGCTTCCAAGGCTATTTATGTAATTGCACATTTTGTTAGTAGGGGGAGTATGAGTCGGTTAGTTAGCCAGTTGGTTTGTTTCATATACTTTCTATATAAAAGGTACTGTATAGTTACATTACACATATGTAACAAAATTGAGAATTTTTTCCTCCAAATCAATTTGTGAATTTCTCTCAAATCTAACATGGTATCAGAGCTTGTGCTCGATCCACTTCTAGATTGTTCTAGATAATTCTATTGAATCTTCTGTGAATCAGCGATTGTTGATTTCCATTACTCCTCTCCGTCTCTCTGTTTTGCTTCTGTAATTTTCGACGCCATAGATGGAGGAAGACAATCCTTTTGGAGAAAGATTGATTGTAGTTGAGAGCTCTCATCCTCTCTATTTGAGTCCTTCCGACAATCCTGGATAAATCTGGTGTTCTCACCCTTCGATAGATCTGGTTATGTAGATTGGAGAAAGTCTATGTTAATATCACTATCAGCTAAAAATAAGCTAGGGTTTATCAATGGGAAAATTACAAAACCTAGGGATGATTCACCTTATTTGGATCTTGGACTAGGTGTAATGACATGCTAATGGCATGGTTGCACAGTTCATTGACGAAATGGATAAGATCCAGTGTGCTACACTCCAAATCTGCAAGAGACCTATGGAAGCAACTTGAGGACAGGTATGGACAATCTGATATTGCGCAACTATTTAGCTTGCAAAAGAGACTCTTAGAGACTTTACAATGATCCCATAATATAGCTTCATATTTCAATAGTATGAAAGCAATTTGGGATGAATTAGAGGCACTAGATGCAAGGGTTCCACGCAGTTGTGTTAAGTGTGTTTGTGATGCAAAACAGAAAAACTAATGCACTTGATGATAGACAGAAATTAGTGCAATTTTTTATGGGACTTAATGAAAC
Source organism: Nicotiana knightiana (assembly GCA_005239525.1). Taxonomy (NCBI): domain Eukaryota; kingdom Viridiplantae; phylum Streptophyta; class Magnoliopsida; order Solanales; family Solanaceae; genus Nicotiana; species Nicotiana knightiana. The sequence goes on along the minus strand of ML373300.1, from coordinate 164,700 downwards.
TTACACCACCTGTAGAGGGAACATTATGATGATGTATCCCACACCAAGCATTGACAAGTCTTATTCACTCCTTCTTCAAGAAGAGAGACAGAGATCAATACAGCCTTTAGTATCTTCACCTTTGGAGTCTAGCTCCTTTAATGCTTCTGCACAAAAGATGGGAAACTATTCAAAGCAAAGAAAGTAAATTTCACTACATATGTTGGTAATGGAAACAAATTTGGTATGCATAAAGAGAATGACAAAAGCAGCTTTTTCTGCACATATTGTCAAAAACTAGGTCATACAGTTGAAAGATGTTTTAAAATCCATGGTTATCCAATAAATTTCAAACCTAATAAGCCCGGAAGGTTTCAAAATCAACATATTGTACAGAGTAATGCAGTCTCTACTGAGGGAGAACATTACAGTGTGCTAGGGATGATACAACAAAACCCATTTTTTGGACAACATGTTACACAAGGAACTCAGAATCTCAACAATGGCTTTCCTAACATACAGAGTCAAAACACTGGTTTTCCTAATGTTCAAGGATCCCATGGTACTAACATTTTGCCTAATGTTGTGGGAATCAGTCAAGAACAATATTCTCAATTGATGGATATACTACAACAGGTTAAATTGGTCAACAGGCTGCTTCAAGTTCTGAGGTCAATGTAACTGCCAATTGTGCTGGTATTGCTCCCATTTTACCCTCCTATATTCCTGATAATTCCTCTGTACACTCATGGATCCTTGATTCAGGTGCTTCTGAGCACATGACCTTTGATAATTCAATTTTATTTTACATACTACCTCTTTCACGACCTTTATCAGTTAATCTTCCTAATTCTTACAAAATCAAGGTAACACATGCAGGAAAAGTAGTTCTCTTTCCAGACATGACCTTGAATAAAGTCTTATATATCCCTTCCTTTAAATTCAACTTACTATATGTACATCAATTTTGCTATCAATTTTGGTTGTGACTTGACCTTTAGTTCCTTTCTATGCTCTCTGCATGGCCCTTCATTGAGGAAGGTCTTGGGTCTTGGTAAGCTTAGTAATGGCCTTTACATCCTTCAATCACTTCATCATCCTCCTTTTGGACTGCCATCTGATAACAAAGTTGTTTCTGCTTCTCTCGCTGAATGTATTAGTAGTAACTCTACCTTTCAATCTCCTTTTATTATTATGTCACAGTGTATGGCATATTAGACTGGGTCACATGCCTATTTCCAGCATGAAAAACATTCAATGTTTACCACATGATGCTTTTAATAATAGTTCTGTTCCTTGTATTGTCTGCCCTTTAGCAAGGCAACACAAATTACCTTTTCCATCTAGTTCTATTACTTCTTCACATGCCTTTGATCTTATTCACATGGGTATTTGGGGGCCTTATAAGCCAACTACTTATGATGGTTTTAGATACTTTCTTACTATTGTCGATGACCTTAGTAGGGGTACTTGGACTTATCTTTTGAGCACTAAGGGGAATGATTTCACCATTCTTCAATCCTTTATTTCTATGGTTGAGAGGCAGTTCAACACTAAAGTCAAGAAGGTCAGATCTGACAATGCTTTGGAGCTTGGTTCTAGCATTGCTGCAACTGCTTATTTTCTTTCTAAAGAGATTATTCATCAAATTAGTTGTGTGGCCACTCCACAACAGAATATGGTTGTGGAGAAGAAGCATAAACACCTCTTGGAAGTTTGTCGAGCTCTTTTGTTTCAGTCTCATCTTCCTATTGTCTGTTGGGGGGGAATGCCTACTTACTGCCACATTCTTAATTAATAGATATCCTACCAAACTTCTACACTATAAGACTCCTTTTGAAATTCTTTTTCATAAAACCCCTGATTATTCTTTCCTTAGGTGTTTCGGGTGTCTCTGTTTTGCCTCCACTCTTTCACATAACAGGGGCAAGTTAGACCCAAGAGCAGTGACATGTGTTTTTCTGGGCTATCATATTGGCAAAAAAGGGGATAAATTGTTGAACCTACAAACCAAACAGATTTTCATTTCATGAGATGTAGTTTTTCATGAATCCATCTATCCCTTTGCCTCAACACCATCTACTGCCACTCCTACTTTCCTTCATTCTCAGCCTACTTCATCAATTGTCGACCATTCTCCTATTGTCATTCTTGTTCCTCCTAATCTCTCCCATGCGTCTGCTCCCCCTTCTGATGCTATTCATCCTAGTCCACTTTCTACTTCTGACTCTCCACCTTCCTCTACTTCTAGTCCTACACCAGTGGTTCCGGACACTGTCTTGTGCAGGTCACTTAGAGAGCACAAAACTCCTTCATATCTATCTGATTATATTTGTGGTGTTGTTTACTTGACTGATGTGTCTAAAACTTGTTTCCTTAATCCTGTTTCTCCCACTACTTTTTATTTCACAACCTTAACTCCATCTAACCAAACTCTCATAAATTATGTTTCCCATATTCAAGAACACACTTCTTACTCACAAACAGCTATGCACCCCGGATGGCAAGAATCTATGGCCAAAGAAATTGATGTTCTGCTTGCCAATGAAACCTGGGATGTGGTACCTCTCCCACCTGGTAAAAAGGCTCCTCCCAGTAAGTGGGTTTACAAGGTTAAGCTCAAGTCTGATGGTACAGTGGAAAGGCTAAATGCATGTTTGGTCATTCGTGGTGACATTCAAAGAGAGGGAATCAATTTCAATGAAACCTTTTCCCATGTGGTTAAAATGACTATCATTAGGTGTATCTTGGCTATTGTTGTTAAACATGGATGGGGTCTCTATCAGCTGGACTTTAACAACGCCTTTTTACATGGTGATTTATCTGAGGAGGTCTACATGAAGTTTCCAGCTGGTGTACCCTCACCTTCTCCTAATATGGTTTGCCGTCTTAAAAAGTCTCTCTATGGTTTACGTCAAGCATCACGACAGTGGTATGCTCGTTTGACGGCTGCTTTGAATTTTAAAGGTTTCGCTCACTCTCAATGATTATTCTCTATTTTACAAGAAGTTGGGGGATTCAGTTTATTTGGTTGCAGTATTTGTTGATGACATTCTTCCGACGGGTAACAATTTACAAAAGTTGACAGACCTCAAACAATTTCTCGATGTTGAATTCAAAATCAAGGATTTGGGGAACTTATCTTTTTTCTTGGGCATGGAAGTTCTGAGGGAGCCTCAAGGTTTGATTTTGAGCCAACGCAAGTTTGCTCTTGAACTCTTAGCTAAATTTGATTATTTTGGTCTTACCCCTGTTTCGTCACCTCTTGACCCTTTCTGACCCTACTCTCTATCGCCGTCTACTTGGTAAACTCAAAATTTTAACCCACACCCAACCAAATCTCTCTTTTGGCGTTCAACATCTTAGCCAATATATGCAAGACCCCCGTCTTCCTTATCTTTCCGCTGCCAAACACTGCCTTCGTTACCTTCTCAATGATCCAGGTCTGGGCATTTTTCTTACTGCTTCTCCTTCGCTTGATCTGCTTGCTTTTTGTGACTCCGACTAGGGTTCTTGCCCTGAGTCTCGTCGTTCTGTTAGTGGTTTTTACATCAGCCTGGGTGGTAGCCCAGTATCGTGGAAGTCCAAGAAACAACCTTCCGTTTCTTTGTCATCCGCCGAGGCTGAGTATCGTTCTATGAGGCGTGTTGTTGCCGAACTTACTTGGCTCGTCCGTCTCTTGGATGACCTTTCTGCTTCCCCTCGCTCCATGTTCCTCTTCTCTCTGACAGTCAAGCCGCCATTCACATCGCCAAAACCCCGTTTTTCATGAACGCACCAAACATGTGGAACTTGATTGCTATTTTGTTCGGCAACAGTTCCAAGCTGGTCTCATTTCTCTTTCATTCGTCCCCACTCATTCTCAATTGTCGATCTTTTCACCAAATCACTCTCTGGTCTTCAGCATCGTGCTATTCTTGGAAAGTTGGGGGTTTTGTCCTCACCCTCCAACTTGAGGGGAGGTGTTGACAGTGGTTCAAGCTCTTCTAAGGAGTTGAAAACGGCAGTACACTTCAAAGGGAAAGCAAATGAAATAACCTATGTTTCACTTCAGTATTGAGCTTCACTCTAGAAGCTTCCAAAGCTATTTATGTAATTGCACATATGAGAGAGGGAGTGTGAGTCGGTTAGTTAGCCAGCTAGTTTATTTCATATACGTTGTATATGTAAGGTCTGCGTACACTCTACTCTCCCCAGACCCCATTAGTAGAATTTTACTGGGTATGTTATTGTTGTTATTGTCTCAAATCTAACAGGACCTAAGCTATTGGGTTCGGTCAAACCCGCAGCTCTAGCTCCGCCACTGCAAATAAGCACCACCATAAATAGGCGTTTAAATAGGAGAAATTTTTGAAATTTTTGAAAAAGACAGAAAAAAGTTGTTCGTTTATCACTATAAAATATTTTTCGGAGGGAGAAGTGCTTTGACACACTTTTGTAAAAAATAAAAAATATTTTTACTAAAAAAGAACAGATAATAGTTAGATAAACTGCAACTATTTGAAAAAAAATAATTCTTTCTACACACAATATATACTCTCCATTCGTGATCATATTTTCTTTGTATTCCATTTAAAAAAGAATGATCTTTTCCTAAATTTAAAAATAATTTAATTTAAACTTTCAATTTACCTTTAATAAATTTTCTTTCTAGCCATACAAATGTTGTGGTATATTTTAAATAACAAGTTTTAAAAGTTTTTTTTTTTTTAATTTTAAAATTCGTGTCCTAGTCAAATAAATTCACATAAATTACAATAAAGGAAATATTATTTTCAAAAATTATTTGAAATGGCTTATAAAAAACTTCAGAATTTAAAGGGGTTTGGAAGGAAACGAAAAAGGTTGTAAATATAATCAAATCCAATGATATGGTGCCACGTTAGGTCCTAAAATGGGAAATATTAGTTCTGTACGAAAGCGGAAACTATAGGCTGGCTAGGAATACAGAATTAGAGATGCAGTAGTAATAACGTACAACAGAGACTGAACCAAACAGAGAACGTTTGCACCTCCATTTCACTCACTCCATTCATAGCTCGTGTGTCTCTTTCTCTTTATACAAACAAATAAATCAATGTATTTGTGTGTATATTCAAGGAAAAACAAGAAGGAGAAAAGTGTTGAATGCTCTGAGTTCCCAAGGTGTGTGCGCGCTTTC
>ML373300.1:129606-158676 GCA_005239525.1 Nicotiana knightiana | reverse complement strand
GGGGGGGGGGGGGGGTTCCTCATCTGTTATTTTGCTAAGTTTTACACTCTAACATGAAGTATTTGAGAAATGATTTTGTGGGTTGTTTTACTTCTATTAAGCTTTCTAAGCTGGTTGTTGTTGCTTTTTTCTTCTGTTTTTAGCTCACAGTAAAGGAATATTTATCAGTGTTCTTTTTGTTGTGCTAATTCCATTTTCTTATGGTAAAAACAGGGAATACTTAGAAAAGCGCCATTGTGTAGTATTTTTTATACTAATATTTTTGTTCTGTTTCTGTTATTTAGCATTTTATTGATGCTTATTTTTAGTATTTATTAAGAAAAACTACAGTGGAAGTGCTATAAAATTGGGATTAAAGGTTTCTTAGTTCTGCATGTGATGTTGCAGTTTTATAATCAGAAAAAAAGAACTCTATAAAATTGGGCGCCAGGGGTTTTGTTTGCTAAAAAAAGGGGGTTTTGTTTGCTTTATTTTGCAATGTGATTCTGTAGCTTTCTTGTGTGGGTAGTACTGTTTATTTGAGCATTTTCTTCAGGGATGTTTTTGGTTAGACCTGAATGCAAGTAAGGGTTATTTTTCATAATCTTTTGATCATGGATTGATGAAAGAAACTAAATGTGTTTGGGGAGTTTCTGACACTTTCGTGTAAGGGTTTTGGTTTGCTTGTTCTCTGATATCTCTCATACAATTCAGTAGCAACTTAGCTAACTTTATCGATACATGTTATTTGAATAAATGTTGGTAAGCTGTCACGTTACGGGAAGTTCTAATTCTCTGTTCAACTGCAGTTCACTGAAAATGGGAAGTGAAAAATCAGATAGATCAGAATCTGGAAATTTGATATCTTCGACGGGTGTCCAGAAAGAGAAATTCTGTATTGATTGTGCTGAACAAAATCAGCAAACTAGTATGAGGGTCTTAAAAGAAGAGGAATCAAAGAGTCGAAAGAATATGGTAGGCCCCGGAGACGTTGTTTGGGGAAAGGTAATGTCTTATCCATGGTGGCCGGGGCAAATATACGATGAGAGTCTAGCACCTTCTCCACTAGGCCATGCCAAGAAAGATGGTTCAGTTCTAGTTTCCTTTTTTAGCGATGATAGTTATGCGTGGCTTTATCACGATCAAGTCATCCCCTTTGAACCTCATTTTGAGGAGAAGTCAAAAATGTCAAAACTTCAAAATTTCACTGTGGCAGTTGAGGAAGCTATTGATGAGCTTAAAAGGAGAGCTGCACTTGGATTGACTTGCTTCTGCCGGCACCCTAGTAATTGTCGACCTACAAGAACTGAAGGGCTTTACGAAGTTGATGTAAGCGGGTATGAACATGGGGCCATTTATTCATCAAAGCTGATTACAAATTGTAGAGATGGTTTCCAGCCACATGGGATGTTTTCATTCGTAAAGCAGTTGGCCACGTCTCCAAGATCTTTGCTGAATATTCATGGGATAATTAACAGTGCAAAGGTTACTGCTTACAGAAAAGCAGTTTTTGAAGAAAACGATGAGACCTATGATCAGGCGTTTGATGAATTTGAAAAAGATGATGAGACTTATGGTCTGGCATTTGGAGTGAAAGCCTCAAGCTCAGAGTATCTTGAAGAATTTCCAAAAAACAGAAATCAACTTCAAGGTATCAATCAATATTTCCTCTGGCATGGTTTGTCTTCTTGACTATTGTACTTGTTTTTTGTTTTGTTTTTGTTTATGCGAGGAACAAATCCTCTTCTTGATTGCATCCCCTGAGAAAATTCAGATGCTAATCAAGTCACCTATATTGAGAGTTTATATTGATAAAGATTTAAGATCAAGCTTGGTTGGACTTCGCAATTTTTTTGTCCTTACAATCAGAATTTTTCTGAAGCATAAAATGGATGTGAAAAGGACGCGACCTATGTATAATGCCGAGCTATAAATTTTGATGTGCTTGTTCAGTCAATCATTTTAAAGTAAGATCGATATCTGGACAAGAGCAAGCATACGTTAATCTATTATGAACATAATTTCCTCGTGGATTAACAACATGTCCCTCCTATATGCATCCACCATACCTGTTTGGGCACTCAGCTTTTCCATCATTGTATTGTACCAAAATTGGTTTCATGGTTATTTTGCTTTTGCTGTCGCCTCATAAGTGCTTACTCAATTGACCAATTTTAGTTTCTACAAATTTATCGTGCATTCTACTGGCTATTTATTGTTCTAGAATACACACTAGTATTCCATATTTAAATAAAGAAGACAATGATTTATTTGCTTACTGTTATGGAGGAGTCGACAATTTGGGGTAGATATGCTAAACCATGTACATTCTTGCAGGTACTGCTGGTGCTCAGGTAGAAGCTGCAGTGTCAAATGGACCGAGAGTATTTGTAAAATCCACTGAAATAGCTCGTTTACAGAGGAATAATAGCGTTACTGTGGCGAAACCTTGTGTTGATATTGCATCAGAGAGATCAGGACCAGCTGCTCTACATTATAAACACAAGGATAAGGCTTCAGTTTATAGGAAATTGAGAAGGTCAGAGGTATCAAAAACAGTGGATAAATCTAAACGTTCCCAATCACTCAATGTGCCTAACGTGATTACAAAAGAGAAATTGCAAAATCTCAAATGCCCTATCATTCCTTTTGATGCATCTGTAAACGAAGAAAAGGAAAAAGAGTCATGTAAAGGAGAAATCAAAAGGAAGAGGATGAAAGAGTCTCCACCAAATGAACAGGGGCAGAAAGGTAAGTTCCAGAAAGATGCTACCTTTGACAATCTACATGCAAAATCAGGTGGAGAAACTGGCAGGACCTATTGTCACAAAAATAGAGAAACTTGCAAAAAGAAGAAAAATAACAGGGTTAATGACTACACTACTCCTCGAAATGGTAGTCTTTTATCCGATTTGCTAGCTTTTGCATGTGATCCATTTTATGGAACAGAACTGGGGAATGCTACTGGTGCATTGACGCTTTTGAAGCAATTCCGATCAACCTTTTACCAAAAGAGTTGTTTTCCAGATGAACATGAGACGACCAACAAAAAGCGGACACTCTTGGAATGCCAAGAACGTATGACTAGGAAAGAAGAGTTGAGGGGCTTGAAGTCCTTGCGCATGACAAAGAAGCATGGTGACCAAAAACTCTTGACACCCCAAGAAGGGACTGACATTAACATCCAATCAACATTGCCTGTGCAGTCTGAGATGAAGCCATTACCGAGGGAGTTGCCCAAGGAAAATTCTAAGTGCACGTCTGATGTAGAAGAACAAGCATCTCCCAAAGGTAACGCGAATAACAACTCCATAGTTTGTGAGTATCCAGACGTTGACGCATCTTCTGCAGAAGTTAATATTGGTGGCGAAAACTGTCAAGAGGTCCTTTCTGAAGTCGTGTGTGCTTCAAGTCCTGTTTCTTGTAGCATTCAGTACAAGTATAAAGTTGGTAGTTTGGATGAGACCGTTGCAGCCATTAACAGGAAATATTCAATGGATGAGGGATGGAAGAGTCATTATCAACAAAATCTTAGTGCCATCAACAGTTCAGATTTGTCACTGCAGCTGTCTAACCTTCTCCAAAAGTGCAACGACATTTTGGGTCACAGAACCAGTTCACTAACCGGAGTTAACTCAAATGAATGATAAGCTATGCAGTATACTGATGGAGCTTGCACAATGAGAAGAAGAAAAGAGCATAGATACTTTCATGACTTTCTAGTTTTGGTCCGGTGCCATTGTAGGTTGTTTGAAGAAAATGGAAACTATCCCATTTTGGTCCAGTGCTACTATTCCAGAACATTTGATTTCGGAGACACTAGCACAAATGTTTCTGATTTTCTTTTATAATATCTTTGTATGTAAATTAAATCATACTCTCTTCGTTTTAATATATGTTACATAGTTTGAATCGATACAAAGTTAAAACTGAAAGTATTTTTGAAATTTGTGATTTTAAATTTACATAACATTCATAACTATGAACACATTTGGATTAGCTGATTAAGTGTAGTTCATAAATAATAAATACTTTTAGGTGGTAAGACTAATTTTTTTATTTATAAATAAACAGTAACGTGTTTGGATAAAAGTGTTGAAACTAATAATACAAAATCAGTATATTTGGTAAAAAGATTATGATAACTATTAAAATGATCGAAATTTTCTTAAAGCTATTTGCGTAAAATATAAATTTAAAAGTATTTTTACGTTAAAAATGGACGAATGATGAAAATAAAATTAACGTTTTAGGAAGAGTATTTTGAATATTACAAAAGATATTAGAGATAAAATCGTAAAATATTTGGTCAAATAAAAAATACTTATAAGTTGCAAAACTATAATTAAATTGGGGTGACCAATTTATGACTTTTGGCTGATTTTGACTTATAGCCACTTGACGTGTAAGTTACTTTTGATGCCTACCAAACATGTAGATATGCCAAAAAGTGTTTATAAGCTAGTTTAACGAGCTTATAAGCTTAGCCAAACACCATCTATAAATTTTTTGATAATTGTGATTTTAAACATATTATGATATTTATTTGTCTATAAAAACTTCTTATTAAAAATACATAGTTAAAAATAAGATGGAAGATGTAAAGTTGGTTATTTTTAACTATAGAAGTGTGTCATACTTTTTGACAAATACTACTAATAAGAAAATTAGAACGGATGAGTTTTTAGATTAGGGTATATTAAGCATTATTTTAAGGGGTCAAGGATTAGATGGCTATCCCGATATAATATCTAAAAAAATTATTTTTATCTTGTGTATTGTTGGAGGTATTAGCTAATTAATTTATACCAAAAATATGGTATAACTTATCCTACATAAAAAGTGAAATAAATTATTTTAATCTTGATTATAATCATCAGGGATTTGAACCAAACGAGTCCGAAGGGTGCATAGTAGTATCTAGTTCAAATTCCTGAAATTATTGTTTCAGGAATATTGTTTCGTGAAGCTGTCTCACTATTTCTGTATCTACCTTTTCCCGTACGTAGAAATTATTTCCAAATGCTTGTACTATTTCGATTTTAAAGTTTGGTATTTTTGGTGCTTGTTCAAATAAATGAAACGCAACTTAATTTTGAGCTAAGTTTTTGTTAGAAATGGCGGAGTAGTGAACCCTAGCTTCCGATCTGTGGCTCTACCTTTTGATTTTGAGAAGACAGAAGGCTGCTTTTACGAGGCTTTTCAGTTTCTAGTTTTGCAGAAAGAAGAAGAAGAAGAAAAAAAAACTAGGGTCTTTAATTTGTGATTTTCCACGTTAATGATGGATTTGAGGGTTTAGGATTTTATTTTTTGAAAAGTTTTAGGGCAGAAGAGTCAGCGTTGAGGCAGATGCAACAATAACAAATGGGGAGTCTGAGGAGCTCGGGAATGAAGGAGAAGGACGAAGAGGTAACGTTGCTTCTGGAAATGCGAAGAAGGGAAAAGGAAAGAAATCTTCTTCTTCTTCTTCAGAACTCTAATGAATTTGATGCTCCCCTTGGTAACAAACTTTTTATTTTTCTTTTTCTTTTCCTGTTTTCATCGTTATTTCTTTTAATGAAAGTTTCTAATTTCTAATGTCCAAAGAAGAATGACATCTAACCGACAAGCATGTAATCATTTCAATTATCGGTTGCAACTTGAATCTCCAAAGATGACAACTCCACTGGAAAGTATGCACAAATGTTGGACACTCACAAACAACTCTATATCTACCTCTACAATGTCCACTCAGGAGCTACCAACTCTATATTGCAGTTGCAATTCTTTCGGGTTAATTTCGCTCATGGTCATTCAATTATTTTTTAATTTCACTTAAGTCATTTTACCATTTTTATCATTTAAAAGTAACTAAAATATCATTGTTATTTAAAAGTAATTTTGGCTCAAATCCTACCATAAATATGACATGGCATAAAAATTAATAAGAAAAATCTAAAATAAATACCACATAAATTTAAATCGGCCATACCCACTAAATCCAATTCTCCCTTAATGTGATTTGACCCATAACCCAAATGGGTTTCAACAGTGGGGAAAACGTACTCCCAGATAAAATTAGATCTTGTGATTTTTTAGTGAGTTTTGATCGTACAAATACATTCTTTCTTTTGCCTAAACAATTGCAATAAGCGTGAACACCTAATTTTTGATTATATTTAAACTTTTCATCACTTTTTAGTATATTTCACTTTTTATATATTTTACTTAAGAAAATTGAAAACAATAAAAAAGAGTCACACTTTTAATATAAACTTTATCTTCAAATACAAAGAAAGAAAAGAGAAGGCTATGGGGTTTCATTACAGCATTGGCCAGGTGCTTCTAGTGGCCCATTTTCCTTCCATTCGCCCCAGCCCACTACCCGTCGGCCCAATATCCCCCTTCATCTAAAATACACCCTAATTTCCCTCTCCACCCAGAGATAAAAAGGAGGTGTGACAACTCTGGTGACTCTGCTGGGAAAAAGAACCCAGGATCGCTGGTTCAGGTTCAGAATTCGAGCTTAGAATAGCTGTTATGATTGACTTTCATGATTGTCTGATTTTTACGTGTTTGAGCCTAATGTGCTAAATGACCGCTTTGATATTATGTGGACTGTATATAAATTGTTGCGAAACCCTTCTTCTCTCCGAGTCTTCTAAATCTTCTGCGAAGTGCACGCTGGCGTGACATCTTTTCTGTTAGTGTCATAACCTAATTTAGAACGAGGATCAGATCAGTTACAAAGCCGGATGGCCTTTTGGTTACCGGTACGTTCCCCACCTTCCCCCCTCCCCCCCCTCCCGGCTCGAGTTGTCCGCTCGGGTAAGCCAGGTCTAGAACAATACACCCAGGATTTAAACCTAGAATAACACAGCCTCAGTTGGATCCTTAGTAGGAACGTTTGTTTGTATCATGTGCATTTGACTTTAGGGGCTCAACACAGGGGTTGAGTCCGTCTAGGATAGATGTACCCAAATTTAAAAGACCATCCTGATGCATCTTAAGAGCTACTGACGCATTTGTTTGTTTCGGGTTACATGTGTGACTGGCTGCTAGAATAGGAAAGAAAAAAAAAAGGAAAAAAAAGAAAATCGAAAAAAAATCAAAAGTGAGAGGTAGCTATTTGAAATTCGAAGCTCTGCCAAAATTTTCAGAAAAAAAAAGAGAAAAAATAAGTGATTGTTTTAAAAAAGTCATGTTTCCTTAGTTCCGTCAAAACAGACAGAACTACGCGGGTTTGATTCTCACCGGATGTGAGATACGTAGGCATACCTCATCGGTTCCGGCCCCCAATTTTCAAAAATCCAAAAATATTATTCTTTACTTTCTTTTTTAGAAAAGTCTTTCTTTGAAACCCAATTTTCAAAAATCCAAAAATATTTTCCTTTATTTCCTTCTTTAGAAAAGTTTTTCTTTGAGAACCCCAATTTTTAAAAATTCAAAAATATTTTCCTTTACTTCCTTCTTTAGAAAAGTCTTTCATTGAGACCCCAATTTTTAAAAATCCAAAAAATATATATATTTTAATTTCTTTTAAAAATCTAAAAATATTTTCATTCTTTTCAGAAATTTTTCTTTCGAAATTGAAAAGAAATTCGAGATTCAAAAAAGAAATATTTTCTTTTTTCTTCAGAAGTCTTTCTTTCATAATTTTAATATAAAAGTCCAAAAATCCAAAAAGAAGAGTCGAAATTCAAAAAAATATATTTTTCTTTCTAAAATTCTTTTAAAAAAATCGAAATCCAAAATTTTATTTTTCTTCTTTATAAGTCTTTCTTTCGGAATTAAAAAAATATTCAAAATCCCAAAAAAAAGTTAGTTTATTTACTTTATTCATGATTTTTTCGAACTACGCAAGATGTGATTCATGTCTCTACATGATACGTAGGCAACCTACATAGGGTTCGATCGAATCGTTTTTGAAATTTAAAAAAAGAAAAAAGAAAAAAGAGAGATGAAGTTACGGGATGTGAGAAACGAGAGGAAAGAAAAGAGCGATAATCAGAAAAGAAAAGAGAGGAAAGAAAATGAGCAAATCAAGGAGCGCCAGAGAGGAAATGAAGAAGACAAGGTCAAGAGAAGTAAAATTGGGATGATGCCAAGTTGACTTTGCACTCTCGTATTCATTTTACAACCGATAACGGTGATTAGGTGCATTTCACATAATGTGAGATTATCTTATGTTAAATGCCCTAACGCTAACGTGATGACTTCATTTTGTTCCTCTTTGTTATCTTCATTGAGCAGAAGGGTGGTTGGTTTGTAGTTTTTTAAACTGGTAACTCATCCCTACAACACAAAGTCGAAAGGCAATGACAGACGACAACAAAATTAAGTTGGTTGATACTGGTGCCCAAAAGCAAGGGTTTAAAAAAGACACTGGGTTGGTTGAAGAGGTAANCCGCTCGGGTAAGCCAGGTCTAGAACAATACACCCAGGATTTAAACCTAGAATAACACAGCCTCAGTTGGATCCTTAGTAGGAACGTTTGTTTGTATCATGTGCATTTGACTTTAGGGGCTTAATACAGGGGTTGCGTCCGTCTAGGATAGATGGACCCAAATTTAAAAGACCATCCTGATGCATCTTAAGAGCTACTGACGCATTTGTTTGTTTCGGGTTGCATGTGTGACTGGCTGCTAGAATAGGAAAGAAAAAAAAACGGAAAAAAAAGAAAATCGAAAAAAAATCAAAAGTGAGAGGTAGCTATTTGAAATTCGAAGCTCTGCCAAAATTTTCAGAAAAAAAAGAGAAAAAATAAGTGATTGTTTTAAAAAAGTCATGTTTCCTTAGTTCCGTCAAAACTGACAGAACTACGCAGGTTTGATTCTCACCGGATGTGAGATACATAGGCATACCTCATCGATTCCGGCCCCCAATTTTCAAAAATCAAAAAATATTTTTCTTTACTTTCTTTTTTAGAAAAGTCTTTCTTTGAGACCCCAATTTTTAAAAATCCAAAAATATTTTCCTTTATTTCCTTCTTTAGAAAAGTTTTTCTTTGAGAACCCCAATTTTTAAAAATTCAAAAATATTTTCCTTTACTTCCTTCTTTAGAAAAGTCTTTCATTGAGACCCCAATTTTTAAAAATCCAAAATATATATATATTTTAATTTCTTTTAAAAATCCAAAAATATTTTCGTTCTTTTCAGAAATTTTTCTTTCGAAATTGAAAAGAAATTCGAGATTCAAACAAGAAATATTTTCTTTTTTCTTCAGAAGTCTTTCTTTCATAATTTTAATATAAAAGTCCAAAAATCCAAAAAAAAGAGTCGAAATTCAAAAAAATATATTTTTCTTTCTAAAATTCTTAAAAAAAAATCGAAATCCAAATTTTTTTTTCTTCTTTATAAGTCTTTCTTTCGGAATTAAAAAAATATTCAAAATCCCCCAAAAAAGTTAGTTTATTTACTTTATTCATGATCTTTCCGAACTACGCAAGATTTGATTCATGTCTCTACATGATACGTAGGCAACCTACATAGGGTTCGATCAAATCGTTTTTGAAATTTAAAAAAAGGAAAAAGAAAAAAGAGAGATGAAGTTACGGGATGTGAGAAACGAGAGGAAAGAAAAGAGCGATAATCAGAAAAGAAAAGAGAGGAAAGAAAATGAGCAAATCAAGGAGCGCCAGAGAGGAAATGAAGAAGACAAGGGCAAGAGAAGTAAAATTGGGATGATGCCAAGTTGACTTTGCACTCTCGTAGTCATTTTACAACCGATAACGGTGATTAGGTGCATTTCACATAATGTGAGATTATCTTATGTTAAATGCCCTAACGCTAACGTGATGACTTCATTTTGTTCCTCTTTGTTATCTTCATTGAGCAGAAGGGTGGTTGGTTTGTAGTTTTTTAAACTGGTAACTCATCCCTACAACACAAATTCGAAAGGGCAATGACAGACGACAACAGAATTAAGATGGTTGATACTGGTGCCCAAAAGCAAGGGTTTGAAAAAGACACTGGGTTGGTTGAAGAGGTAAGGATGTTGAGACAACACATGGAAGACATGTATCAGGCTTGGATGACTGGGAAGGCACCACCCCCGCCACCACCTAACTTCCTAGATGCTACTTTTACCCAAGCTCCGGTCATAGTGTCAAATGATCCACCATATTCTCCAGATTTTACCACTTATCATAGATTTCCTAACCTCTCTAGTAGATCCATCATTCGTCATCCAACTACCTTTCACAAAAATAACCTTCAAGATGTTGTTGAGCCCCGCCAACTAAAAGATCCAGTAGACATTCCTGCTCAACACTTTCAGCCCCAATACCGACCCCATGAATATCCTCGTACTCCAGATAATCCTTCCCAATACTACTTTCCTCCACAAAATCCCCAGTCATACCTCACCTTCCCAGTACTCTATCCACCATGCACTGCCATATGCTCCACACCCACGAGACCCGCAATGGCTTGCACCGCCTCTACAAATGTATTACCCCCCTCTACAAGCATATCACCCACCTACCCGAAAGAGGTTCCAATCAAGGCCGGAGTACAAAATTAGAAGGCATCAACAAAGAGAAAAGGCTTTCACTCCTATTGGAGAATCATATGCTAGTTTGTTCCAAAGGTTGAGGCAATTGGACATGTTAAAGCCGACTCAGATAAAAATGCCGCCCCTCTTCCAAAGAATTTTGATTTTTCTCAAAGATGCATATATTGCTCTAATACCCCAGGGCACAGTATAGAAAAGTGTTGGCATCTGAAAAGAGCAGTCCAGAAGCTTATTGATGCAGGTGACAATTACCGTGCAAAATCCAAATGCAGCGGATACTAGCCAAATTCCATTGCCTGTTTATGATGAGGCGCATATGGAGGGCATGGTTTGTGTTGAAAAGGAATATGTGAACTCTTCCGAATCCCTTGGAGGTCCACTTGCCGCAAAGTTTTCAGCGCTATCAGTCTCGGTTCTAGAAGTTGATATCAAGAACGAGTCGGCAAAAGGGACTCAAAAGCTATTTGTCGAGGTCATTGTAATTGAAATTGGTAATGGTTTTGGTAATATTGATGTGGAACTCAGTGGCTAAGATGTCGAGCTTGGTAATTGGCACCTTGGTTAGCTGGGGAGGAGTCCTGGTGGTTTATTTTGTTGTCATTTCTGTTGTCTGGGTTATTTCGGGGTTGTGGTCCGGATAATGTCTTGTGACTCAAACTCTTATATCCTTTTATTTTTCCTAGATCGTTTTAGTCGTAGTAACTTGTTTAGTGTTATCTAGGTTTGTTCCAAGGTTGTAACCCTAGTTTATTTTGCTTGTTTTGTTGTTCAAATCCTTTCACCGTCTGTCTAATGCAATTTCATGTTTTTTGTTATTTCTATGTCAGTTTTTGCTTAGTTCGCTTTTCCTTTTATAGTTCTTTTCATGCTGGCTCTAGTGACATGACATGCACACATAATTCTCAGCCTGGTCTTAAAGTTAGTCTAATTATGAAGCAATGAAACAATTTTGAAGATGATAGGGACATTTGAGGGAAATAAGTACATATTTGGACATTTGGAGATCATTTAAAGCCCAAACTGTGTGAAACCGGGGCAGATAATTTGGGAATTTAATAGGATAACAAGAATTTGTTACGGGAGAGTACATCCCGAACAATTTGAAACGAGAAACTTTGAGTGCAAGTGCATCTCAAGTTACAAGATAAAGCCAGGGGAATTTGCTCCAAACAGAAGGAGGGTATCCATTGTGAAGAAGAATAACTCACCCAACGAGAGTTCTGTATTTGACAAGGCACTAAAGAAGGTGAAAGACATATCTGTGTCATCACTGCCGATGCTACAAATGAAATATTGTGCATGATCTTCCTTTTCATCTTCAAGTTGCATATGTTGTACTTGGCATTTTCAGGGATTGGGAGGCTCTCTTTCAGCTACCCAAACACTTTATACCATTCGGTACCCTTTTGAGCCTATGCTAATTTTCTTGACGTCCCTCTTTTGGAATCAAGTGAGAGTCATATATAAAAAAATAAAAAAAAAGGTTCATGTCCCCATATGTTTGTTTAGAAAGTTCATCCCAAAAGAAATTTCAAAGAAAAAAGAGAGATAAAGAAAAAAAAAAGAGAAAGAAAAGAGAAAGAAAAGAGAAAAAAGAAGAAGAAAAAATAGCAACAAAAAGAAAGTATCCTTTTGAACTACGTTCGACCTGATTCTTGTCACCACAAGATACATAGGCAGCCTTACGATTCGGTCGCACCAAATAAAATATTTCATAATCCCACGAAGTCAAGAATGGGGCAGTTTTTCTTAGAAATTCCATCTAAAAAAAAAGAAAAAAAGAATTAAATTCCCTTGTTTTAGAAATTGGGGAAAAGTTTTAGAATTGATTCCAAAAGTTGTAAATAAATTAACCCCGTTGTCATAGTTATTTTGAGCCCTTATGATATCCTTTCTTTCTAACCCTGTCCAAAAGCCACATTACCATCCAAAAAAGACCTTCCAGATAATCTTTGAGTGCCGAGTTATCCATGCCGGAGCATATGATATTTTTACCATGGTTAATGCCTTGTCATCTGCAGAATCAGAAGAAATAAGAAGAAAAGAACAAAATGAGAGAGTTTTATCGGTGAAAACCCTCACGGGCACCGTAAGACGACAGTGAGTTGAGAGAAAGAGCAAAATGAGAGAGTCTTGATGGTGAAAACCCTTCGGGCACTACAAGTCGAATAACGATCGTGAATCAGATAGGATAATCGGAGCATTTAAGCCAGTTTCACGGCTCAGAGGTACAACAAGAGATGAACATTAGACTTGCTCGACAGATTAGGCCACTTAATCCAAAAATGCATGTCATGGTCATTAGAGTTGGTATCCACATCTGATAAGTTTCTACTTTGTAATTATCTTGTTAGATATCACCTCTTTCCATTGTCCCTTACTCTGTTCTTTTTGCTTTGTTCACTTCCTCTTTTTGAGTCTGTTTGGTCAGAACAAGTGAGAAATGACTTCAAAATTTGCTACCAGCTTTCCCATTGCACAAAACATAATCTGGCTAGCACATCAAAGCGGCATAAGTCAGGAAAGAACAATATACACATTGAGTTGGTAAAAACCAACGTGCTTTGGGTTCATGTGAAATGCAAAGGTTTGGTAAATGTCAATTCATGAGCAAAGTGCAACAGATAAAGGATATTGGGCTCGAATGGATCGGAGGTGTTCTCTGTGATAGGAGTTGACAGAAAATAGTTAGTCAATAACAAGCAAGGTCTTCCAAGTTGAAATCAAAGTTATCGTGGCAAGTGTAGAAGCAGTCGCCTTCAAGGTCAAGGCCACAAACCAACCACCGTGTTTTAAACTCACAATTTTTCTTTGTTTGAAACATGGATGAAGGCTATGTTCATGTCAAATCTTGGAAGCTTGAATATTTCAGGTGTAATGCCCCAATTATGCTTACACAAAGGCTATTGAGAAGATCACACATCAGCCCTAGGAGACGCACTTCCTAGTCTGGGTCTTTCAGGTTATATTTTTGTTTTAGGAGACGCACTTCCTAAATTGAGATTTTACCCCTAGGAGACGCACTTCCTAGTTTTGGGTCATTTAAATTCATTCCTAGGAAACACACTTCGTAGTTTGAGTCATTGAAGTTTCACCCCTAGGAGATGCACTTCCTAGTCTGGATTTTTCAGGATATACTTTTAGGAGATGCACTTCCTAAATTGAGATTTTACCCCTAGGAGACACACTTCCTAGTCTGGGTCTTTCAGGTTATATTTTTGGTTTAGGAGGCGCACTCCTTAGTTGAGATTTTACCCTTAGGAGACGCACTTCCTAGTCTGGGTCATTTAAGTTCATTCCTAGGAGACGCACTTCCTAGTCTGAGTCATTGAAGTTTCACCCCTAGGAGACGCACTTCCTAGTCTGGGTTTTTCAGTTTATTCTTTTAGGAGACGCACTTCCTAAATTGAGATTTTACCCCTAGGAGACGCACTTCCTAGTTTGGGTCATTTAAGTTCATTCCTAGGAGACGCACTTCCTAGTTTGGGTCATTTAAGTTCATTCCTAGGAGACGCAAATCCTAGTCTAGGTCTTTCAAGTTATATTTGTTTTAGGAGACACACTTCCTAAAGTGAGATTTCACCCCTAGGAGACGCACTTCCTAGTTTGGGTCATTTAAGTTCAACCCTAGGAGACGCACTTCCTGTAACGACCCGGTCGGTCGTTACGTAGAACTTGAATTAAAATTACTATTATTGACTTGTCATAGGTTGGTTATACTGTTCTTGATGTGTTAGAGTTGGTAGGCTCAGAATCGGAATGGTTGCGGTGAGAATTTAGCCATTTAATCTTTAAAATAGCCTTAAAATGGGAAAAGTCAACTAAGGGTTGACTTATTGGTAAATGACATCGGAATGCAGATTTTATGGATCAGATAGATTCCTTAGGTGATTTGGACTTAGGAGTGTGTTCGGAATATTTTTGTGATGTCCGGTGTAGAATTAGGCTTGAATTGGCGAAAGTTAGTTTTTGGCAATTTTTGGTCGACAGCGGAAAATAGGCTATCGGGGTCAGAATGGAATTCCGGAAGTTGGAACAGGTTCGTAATGTCATTTTTGACATGTCTGCAAAATTTCAGGTAAAACGGTGTTGTTTTGGATAGTTTCGGCATCGTTGGAAGATTTTAGAAATTTCAAAGTTCTTAGGCTTCAATTTGATGTGATTTTGGTGTTTTGATGTTATTTTTAGTGTTTCGGGAGTGCAACTAATTTTGAATGATCATATATGAGGCGTTGGTATGTTTGGTTGGGGTCCCGAGGTGCTCGGGATGATTTTGAGTGGTTAACAGGGAGTTTGGAGTGCTTGTGTTGCTGCTAAAGTTGCTAGTGCTGGTGTAACCGCACCTGCGGATGGGTCATCACAGGTGCGGGCCGGCAGGAGGGAGCAAAGCTCCGCAGATGCGGAATTTGAGAGGCCCAGTAGAGGATCGCAGGTGCGGGAGGAGGGTCGCACCTGCGAAAATCGCAGGTGCGGAATGTGAGTCGCAGGTGCGGAGTTAGGCCGTTTAATGAAAAGTCGAAGGTGCGAGACATGGGCCGCAGGTGCGGAACCCCTGGGCAGAAAGTATAAATTAAAACCCTCCGCGACCATTAGACCTTTTAACACCATCTTTGAACGGGAAGAAGCTCTTGAGGCGATTTTGAAAAGGAAAAATCAGTGTTCTCCATTGAGGTAAGGTTTTTGGACTCTAAACTCGTTTATATGTGATTAAAAGTCGGATTTATGGTGGAAAATTAGGGAAAAACAAGTGCAAATTGGGTAATTAGGGCTTGGGATTAAGAGTCTTTAAAATGGGGATTTGAGGGGTCATTTGGACTCCGAATTCAGTGTTCTTGGTATGTATAGACTCGTGGGAGGACGAGGTTTCTTGTGGTGTAAATTTTATTGAGTTCCGAGACGTGGGCCCGGGGGTCGTGTTTGACCAATTTCGGGATTTTTGAGTATTTTTGATACATTTCGATTGAGATTAGTTCCTTAGCATATTATAATGATATACATCTGATTGTTGGTAAATTTGGAGCACTCGGAGGCCGAATTTAGAGGCAAGGGCACTGCGAAGTAGTATATTAGCCGGTTTTGAGGTAAGTAACATTTCCAAACTTGGTTCTGAGGGTTCGAAACCCCGAGCTAAATGATTTATGACTATTGTTGAGGTGACGCACATGCCAAGTGACGGGCGTGCGGGCGTGAACTGAGTATTTGTGGCCTGGCTTATCCCATGGCACCGCTTAGTGATTATTCCCTGATGATATCTGTGCTTCTGCTAATGTGGTAATTGTGAACCTGTTAGAAATCATGTTAAGTATAAATGCTAGACTTCACGCCGAAAATGCTGAGACCCGAGTGGTCGTGTATTACTGTCTCATTTTGTGATTGTTTGATTCCATATACTCAGTCTTGTTATCGCATACCATTTCATATCTCAGTCTCAATATTGTTAATTATATGCATACTTATCATTGTATTGGGTTGATGGAGGCATATGTGATCCATGTGAGTGAGATTGAAGAGTAATGACTTAGTGAGGCTGAGAGCCTGTTATTGAGACAGATATGAGATCGGACTGCACACCGCAACGATATTAAATCATGCCTTCGTTGGCTTGATATGGCGCTTGGGCCACTAGGGCCCCTCCGGAGTCTTTACACCCTAGTGAGCGCATTGATGATGAGGGATGAATCTTCCTTGGGCATGGATCTTGTCTGAAGCTGATGTTATGTGAGGGATGGATCTTCCCTGGATATGGATATTGTCCGAGTGTTGCATTCCGGAGATGGATCTTCTCCGTGGGGGCTGGACTGGCCTATTTCCTCAGTACGGAGTGACTACGGTCACCGGTGTTTATGCATATTCTGGGATGGAACTTCCTTGGGCCTGAGAGACATATATAGTACTGAGTGGACTTCTATGGGAGAGTTGTGAGCACTGTGTGCATTTTCACACTGTGACATGTTGGCATGTAGAACATATGGAGGTATATCTAGTTATATTCTGTTATTATTTTATGATAAACTGTGAACATGCCTAAATTTTGTACGTTAATGATTTAATTATTGAGGTTTAGTCCGTCACTACCTCTCAACCCATAGTTTGGGTTCGTTACTTCTGAGTTAGTGTACTCACGTTACCTCCTGCACCTTGTGTGCAGATATAGGTACAACGGGACCCGGTAGTGGATATTGAGCAACTGTCAGAGTTTTCATTGGGGTTGTCGAGGTAGCAGCTGGCCATCGCGACCTCGTCTTCTCTTTCTTATTCCACCTGTTGCACTTATTTTGAGACTATGTTGTCTATTTCTTCATTCTTTATTTTTTTTTATATATATAGGAGCTCATGACTGAGTGAAATCGGATCCGGGGTTGGAGGTTTAAATTTAGTTTTTCAAATATTGTTTTTAAAACTTTAGATTATTAGTATTATCAATAAATTCGTTTAAAATTGTATTTTTACTGGAAATTGAATTTAGCTTAGTTAAAAAGGGCGGCTTGCCTGGTTCCACGACAGGCGCCATCACGACTCCGAAATTGGGTCGTGACAAGATGGTATCAGAGCCCTAGGTTAAATAGGTCTCACCAGTCATGAGCAGGTTTAGTAGACTCTTGCGGATCGGTACGGAGACGTCTGTACTTATCTTCGAGAGGCTGCAGAACCTTTAAGAAAAATCTCACATTCTCGAACTCTTGTCGTGCGAATCCATTGATTCAACCTGAAGCGTAATTATTTGAAATCCTTTCTTGTATTAAAACGCGCACATGAGCACTCGGTATCAGCCATGCACCGATGGCTTGTGACTTCCATGAATGGGATCTGATTTTAGCATGTTTGGGGCCAGTTTGGAGGACTTAAGGCCGAATTTTTGTCTGTGGATTGAGTGCCAAGATTTCGTTTGTGTGAGCATATGTATTGGGGACTTATATGTCCGTTGGTGTCCTTATTGACGAGACTTGGTGACTAGATGACCATGTGGTGAGTGTGATTTGAGAGTGAGATGTGTTTATATTGCTTGATTGTGACAAAAAGGGAGTGGCTAGATATGTAGCGAGGACGTTGAGTGTTTGACTTCTGTCTGGAGTTGGCATATGGCCTCGAGTCTTGAGTGTATGGGAAAACCTCTTATGTTGTTTTGTAGCAAGTTCTCTTTTACTAGTAATTGATATATGTTGCAATTTGAGTTTAGATCACTTGTGGGAGTTGGCACGGCTATTGCAATGGTGAATGTGAGGTTGGAGATGATTTGGGATGTTTAATGGTTTGAGTTATGTATGAGCTTATGAAGGATTTAGTTGAATCCCACTGCGGTATTGTGGCAGTGATAGCGTATGGGCATTTTGAGTTACTGTTTGTTTTGATCTATGGCTTTGAGCCAAGTGGGGGAGTGTGCTAATGATTAGTTGGTTGCCCGATGATGTGCTGTATTGGTTTTAGTTTAGGGTATACTGGTGGATCAGTTATGACCTTCAGAGGTGGAGTTGAGAATGACTCGAGTAATGGAAAAAATTATGGATACAAGTTGTATTATACTCTATGGGGATATGAGTCTCATTGCATGATTGAGTTGTTATTTGTAAAGTAAGTAGTGTGCCTAAAGTAGGAGTTTGCTTGGTTTCCTAGGGGGTGTGGGTTACTCCCTTGGGTGTTGGTGTGGTAAGCGATACAATTAGTTCTTTGAGTGCTTATGAGGTAATGAATTTTCTACATGTGTTTCCTAGCAATGCTCTTGGGTGTTGGTGACCTGCGTAGCGTGGTTGATTTAGAAGGATTCAGTTCTGACGGTTGGGTGTTGTACAAGTGGGATTCAAATAGTTCCTGATGGTTTCTACCACGGTTAGAGATGTGTATTTTCTACTGGCGTGAGGAGCATGAGAGGTATAGTGATTTTGCTTCTAGATGGGATCAAATGTAAGTTCTTGGCTAGTTGGGTACGTAGTTGCTTGTGGCTCGGAAGGGGTTATGAAGTTTCCATATTTATCATAGGATGGCATGGTGAATGCGGTACGTTGTGTAGAGTCGATATCTGCATGTGTGAATTCACGGTTCAGTTCTGGAAGGAAGGTCAAAATTCTTAGGCGGCATTGGCAGTTTCAAATGACTAAGTAAATGATATCTACTGGTGGCTTGAAGTATTTCATGTGAACTAGTGTTTCGTTGGGATCACTCAGTGTAGCAGAGTTATGTAGGGGTATGACCTTTAGTATTGGATTCGTGTGTTTTTATTTTTACGATGTGTGCCAGGCTTTTATCATGATGTTGTGAGGGTAATTTTTAGTGGCAGGATAATCCCCTCGTATGAGTCTTTTATATAATTTGATTACGTTGGGATGTTGTTGTTGAGTGCATGAGTTGCACAGGTTATGGCTTCGCATTGTATTGATGTGTCATGTCAGAAGAGGTCAATGGAACTAGAATGAATATTGTCAGAATTGTCTATAGCATAGTTGGAAGGATAAATATCAGAAGTCGGCTTAGCAATTTGCTATAATTCCTGTTTGGGAAGGGGGAGCTTCATGTCTGACTGATCGGACGAATGGTTGTTAGTTTCTACGTGTTTCTGTCATCATTGGCAGTATATGAAAGTGTAAGAGCGAGGCATTTCTTGATAAGAGGTTATGTACCGGTATTGGGTTGCTCTGAGCAGCTATTGTGATTAGGAGTTATCGCTTTGGATGTTTGAGTCACGCGGTGTATTATGTGATTTCATCTGGCGTGCGTATATGGCTTGTTACAGTATGCCCAGACTTATTCAGTTTATAGTTGTGGGATTTTGATCTTGTAAATTGATTCAGAAGTGAAAATGTAGTTCTAAGGTTTATGGGTCAAGATTGGATTTCGAAATTTCAATTGTGTTGTGCTATTAGACCTATATGGGGTAGAGTGACGTGGGATCACCTCCGAATATGTGCATGGTAGGTTACACAACAATTTTGGTGGTGTTTGGAACAACTCTAGGCACGTTCGAGGACGAACGTATGTTTAAGTGAGGGAGAATGTAACGACCCGGTCGGTCGTTACATATAACTTGCATTAAAAATTACTGTTATTGACTTGTCATAGGTTGGTTATACTGTTCTTGATGTGTTAGAGTTGGTAGGCTCGGAATCGGAATGGTTGTTGTGAGAATTTAGCCATTTAGTCTTAAAAATAACCTTAAAATGGGAAAAGTCACAACTGAGGGTTGACTTATTGGTAAACGACCTCGGAATGTGGATTTTATGGCTCAGATAGCTTCGTTACGTGATTTGGGACTTAGGAGTGTGTTCGGAACATTTTTGTGATGTCCAGTGCAGAATTAGGCTTGAATTGACGAAAGTTAGTTTTTGACGATTTTCGGTCGGCAGTGGAAAATAGGCTATCGGGGTCGGAATAGAATTCCGAGAGTTGGAACAGGTTCGTAATGTCATTTTTGACATGTCTGCAAAATTTCAGGTCAATCGATGTTGTTTTAGATAGTTTCGGCATCGTTGGAGGATTTTAGAAATTTCAAAGTTCTTAGGCTTGAATTTGATGTGATTTTGGTGTTTTGATGTTATTTTTAGTGTTCGGGGAGTGCAACTAAGTTTGAATGATCATAAATGAGGTGTTGGTATGTTTGGTTGGGGTCCCGAGGGGCTCGGGATGGTTTTGAGTGGTTAACAGGAAGTTTGGAGTGCTTGTGTTGCTACTGAAGTTGCTGGTGCTGGTGTAACCGCACCTGCGGATGGGTCATCGCAGGTGCGGGCCGGCAGGAGGGAGCAAAGCTCCGCAGATGCGGAATTTGAGAGGCCCAGTAGAGGACCGCATGTGCGGGAGGAGGATCGCACCTACGAAGTCGCAGGTGCGGAATGTGAGTCGTTTAATGAAAAGTCGCAGGTGCGGTTGTTTTGACCGCAGGTGTGGTCCCGCAGGTGCGAGACATGGGCCGCAGGTGCGGAACCCCTGGGCAGAAAGTATAAATTAAACCCTCCGCGACCATTAGACCTTTTAACACCGTCTTTGAATGGGAAGAAGCTCTTGAGGCGATTTTGAAGAGGGAAAATTAGTGTTCTTCATTGAGGTAAGGTTTTTGGACTCTAAACTCGTTTATATGTGATTAAAGGTCGGATTTATGGTGGAAAATTAGGGAAAAATCAGTGCAAATTGGGTAATTAGGGCTTGGGATTAAGAGGCTTTAAATTGGGGATTTGAGGGGTCATTTGGACTCCTAATTCAGTGTTCTTGGTATGTATAGACTCGTGGGAGGACGAGGTTTCTTGTGGTGTAAATTTTATTGAGTTCCGAGACGTGGGCCCGGGGGTCGGGTTTGACCAATTTCGGGATTTTTGAGTATTTTTGATACATTTCGATTGAGATTAGTTCCTTAGCATATTATAATGATATACATCTGATTGTTGGTAGATTTGGAGTACTCGGAGGCCGAATTTAGTGGCAAGGGCACTGCGAAGTAGTATATTAGCTGGTTTTGAGGTAAGTAACGTTTCCAAACTTGATTCTGAGGGTTCGAAACCCCGAGGTAAATGATTTATGACTATTGTTGAGGTGACGCACATGCCAAGTGACGAGCGTGCGGGCGTGCACCGAGTATTTGTGGCATGGCTTATCCCATGGAAACGCTTTGTGATTATTCCCTAATGATATCTGTGCTTCTGCTAATGTGGTAATTGTGAACCTGTTAGAAATCAGGTTAAGTATAAATGCTAGGATTCACGCCAAAAATGTTGAAACTCGAGTGGTCGTATATTACTGTCTCATTTTGTGATTGTTTGATTCCATATTCTCAGTCCTGTTATACCATACCATTTCATATCTCAGTCTCAGTATTGTTAATTATATGCATGCTTATCATTGTATCGGGCTGATGGAGGCATCTGTGATCCATGTGAGTGAGACTGAAGAGTAATGACTGAGTGAGGCCGGGAGCCTGTTATTGAGATAGATATGCAATCGGACTGCAAACCGCAATGATATTAGATCATGCCTTCGTTGGCTTGATATGGCGCTTGGGCCACTAGGGCCCCTCCGGAGTCTTTACACCCCAGTGAGCGCATTGATGATGAGGGATGGATCTTCCTTGGGCATGGATCTTGTCCGTAGCTGATGTTATGTGAGGGATGGATCTTCCCTGAGCATGGATCTTGTCCGAAACTGATGTTATGTGAGGGATGGATCTTCCCTGGATATGGATATTGTCCGAGTATTGCATTCCGGAGATTGGTCTTCTTCGTGGGGGCTGGATTGGCCTTTTTCCTCAGTACAGAGTGACTACGGTCACCGGTGTTTATGCATATTCCGGGATGGAACTTCCCTGGGCCTGATAGCTATATATAGTACTGAGTGGACTTTTGTGGGAGAGTTGTGAGCACTATGTGCATTTTTACACTGTGACATGTTGGCATGTGAACATATGGAGGTATATCTAGTATATTCTGTTGTTATTTTCTGATAAACTCTGAACATGCCTAAATTTTATACGCGGATGATTTAATTATTGAGGTTTAGTCCGTCACTACCTCTCAGCCCATAGTTGGTGTTCGTTACTTCTGAGTTGGTGTACTCACGTTACCCCCTGCACCTTGTGTGCAGATCCAGGTACAACGGGACACAATAGTGGATATTGAGCAGCTGTCAGAGTTTTCATTGGGGTTGTCGAGGTAGCAACTGTCGATCACGACTTCATCTTCTCTTCCTTATTGCACCTGTTGCACTTATTTTGAGACTATGTTGTCTATTTCTTCATTCTTTATTTTTTTTATATATAGCATCTCATGACTGAGTGACACCAGATCCAGGGTTGGAGGTTTAAATTTAGTTTTTCAAATATTGTTTTTAACACTTCAGATTCTTAGTATTATCAATAAATTCGTTTAAAATTGTATTTTTACTGTAAATTGAAGTTAGCTTAGTTAAAAAGGGCGGCTTGCCTGGTTCCACGATAGGTGCCATCACGACTCCGAAATTGGATCGTGACACTTCCTAGTTTGGTTCATTTAAGTTTCACCCTTAGGAGACACACTTCCTAGTTTGGGTCATTTAAGTTCAGCCCTAGGAGATGCACTTCCTAGTTTGGTTCATTCAAGTTTCACCCGTAGGAGACACACTTCCTAATTTGGGTCTTTCAGGTTATTCTTTTAGGAGATGCACTTCCTAAATTGACATTTCACTCCTAGGAGACACACTTATTAGTTTGGTTCATTCAAGTTTCACCCCTAGGAGACACACTTCCTAGTTTGGGACATTCATATTTTTTTTAGCAGACGCATTTGCTAGTAAAATATTTCTTGATTTTACTCACATGAGACGCACATCCTAGTCAAGTTTTTAATTTTACTCCCCTCATTGCATCCTTCATCAATAACATATGTGATTTATAGTACTGCTAACAACTCACAAATCTTCCTAGTGCAAACTGGGGCAAAAAAGTTTTTTGTTTTGTCTGTTTTGTTGTAATAGTAGGCGCCCACCTGGAGAACGAGGAAGTCATTTCAGAAATCAATTCAAGTTACAAGTAGCAGAAGCTCGCCTCAAGAATGCGAGTTGACAGTCCAAGATGACCAAAAGAAGAAGGCTCAATCCAGAATTAAAAAAAGAGAAAAAAAAAAGTGAATTCAAAATGCAGAAGCAGATGAAAGATGTGAACTGCTCAAGGCATGGTTGAAGTCACGAGCACTGCATGTCCGGTCTTGATCCGAAGAAGTCGTGGAAGAATGAACTAACACCTGCAGCTTGCATGCATCAAGGTTCAAATCAAAAGTCTGCATGAAGAACCATTCAAGACCCAAGATCAAGCTTCAGAAAACTTATAGATAGGAATCTTGTAACTCATAGCTGACAGGCTTAGTTAGTCTTTTTCATTTGATTTTAATGTAATAACAGGACCGCGGACCGGAGCCTCGACGGGACCCCACTCGACTCTCGAACTCATCATTCTATCATTCTCCTTGAACTACACGCGACCTGATTCCCTTATAACCCGGGATATGTAGGCTGTCCAAAACCAGGACTCAGTTGCACCTTTTTCTTTTATTTTTCTTCCTCTTTTGAATAATGATATGGTCAAAAATTAGTCACACGGCTCACTTTGTCTTTGCCTGAAAACACTTCATGTTTTCAAGCAAAGAGGGGCAGCTGTGAGCACCTAATTTTTGATTATATTTGAACTTTTCATCACTTTTTAGTATGTAAATATATTTTAAAGTTTAATCTACATATTTTAGCTCTTATTTCACTTTTTATATATATATATTTTACTTAAGAAAATTGAAAACAATAAAAAAGAGTCACATTTTTAATATAAACTTTATCTTCAAATACAAAGAAAGAAAAGAGAAGGCTATGGTGTCTCATTACAGCATTGGGCCAGGTGCTTCTCGTAGCCCATTTTCCTTACATTCGCCCCAGCCCACTACCGTCGGCCCAATATCCCCCCATCATCTAAAATACACCCTAATTCCCCTCTCCATCTAGAGATAAAAAGGAGTTATGGCAATAAGTTGTCTGTAATTGCACGTCTATTGGCAATTTTCGTTATGCACTTTAATTACATGTATTGCTAACTAAGCAGGTTATTTGTATGTTGGTGTTGTCTCTGTTTTAAAAGGCAGAATTGGGACTCGCCCAGGGCTCGCCCCAGGGTGGAGCACTCGTAAAACGCCCTTGGGCTTATGTGTGAGGCTTAGTTCCATGAGACTTACGCCTCAGCCGTCAGGGCTTAGGCCTCAGACATGCTTAACGCCCAACGACCGGTGTACTAGACTCGCCTAATAGAACTTTATGCAATTGTGTGTAACTAACCTTATAAATCCTCAAATTTTCTTAATAAACCATTGACTATTCAAAATTATTTTTTTAATCATAATTCATTAAGTTGAGAGTATTTTATGTCATAATTTAAATAAAAATTATTGCACATTATCCACTAAGACTGCTATGATAGTAAATTTTAAATAAATCTTTCATTTGAAAAATATTTATTTATTAACTTTTGTTATGTTTTTATTATATAATATTTCATAATTTTTTATAATTATTTTCCTAAATATTATTTTTTTCATGTTTACGAGATACAATACTTATTAATTTAATAGCTCATTATTAGCTAGTAACTATTTAAAAATAACTAGTTATCATGGTATTGTATGGTGAATTATGTGTCACTTTATTAACTTGTTGAAACTAAAAAATAAATGATGTAATAGAATCATATTTAAATTCTTAATTATGTTTTTATATAAACTCTCTTTCAAATAGAAAACATATTAAATAAAAGGAGTATTTTTAAAAAAAGTTATCGATATTATATTTCAAGATTCATTACTCCTTAAGAGATACATATAAGATTTCATATTGAATATATTATTTTTGATGTTTGAGTTGTAATGACGTTGCAGCTAATTTGTATATTATGATATATGCCATACTTTTCGTATTATTCATAGTTGAATTATAATTTATAAATACTTTAAATAGATTATTTGTTATAATTTTGTGATATTAATGTAATTTTTATAATTATTTTTTTATTTTATACTATCTTAAAATTCTTAAAATTAATAAAATTTCAAGATCCGTGGAACTTACGCTCCATGTCTCACGGCTTACGCCTCGCGTCGTCAGAGGTAAAACACCTCGCCTCACACCCCGCCTTTTAAAACATTGGGTGTTGCTTAATAAGCAACATTTTGAAATTAATAGAATAGTAGTTTGTGAAAATAGATTCTTATTAGCTTTATTATTCTTGTATGCTTATGATACATTAATATGTTATGTGAGATGGATACAATACAATTTTAACTTCACTAGAAAATTATAAATATGTTATGTGAGTTAGATACAGTAATATTTTAACTTCAATAGAGTTATAAAACGACTCGGATGAGGCATAAAAACAAGAGAAACTTTTTTTAGTATAGAATAATTATAAATGGGCATTATGTAATAGAAAAGGTAAGAATTTTGTAGTATAGGATAATTATTTTAAACTAATGGTGAAATTGAATTTTTTTTTTTTTATCGAAATCATTTGGGTTATGAGTCAAATCACATTAAGGGAGAAATAGATCTAAAGTGGGTATGGTCCATTTTAGCTCATGTGGCATTTATGCCATATCATATTTATGGCATGGGTTTGAGCCAAAATGACTTTTAAGTGACAATGATAGAGTTTAATTACTTTTAAGTGACAAAAAATAGTAGAGTGACTTTAATGAAATTGAAAGATAGTTGAATGACCATAAGTGAAATTGTTGAAAATTGACAATCAAACATTAGACTCTTCCTACTACTGAACAACTAACTAATAATACTATATTATAAGTGTGAAGACCTTTAGGTAAAGTTAGTTTACTAAAATATCCCTTAAAATCTAATTGACCATTATGTCCTTTTACCAAAAAAAAAAAATTAAAAAATTACAGTCCAACCGTTGTTTAAAATTACTCTTCCTTTTATCACCTATTGATCGACCTGCACGTTTCACAGCTCACTGTCCTTTTATCTTCCATCTGTTTAAACTTTTCACATCCTTTGGCTGTTAAAGTGCATAATATTTACACTTCAACCTTCATCTTTTATTCTCAATGTCGAATCATTTTTTTTCTTTCTGTTTTTCCCTTAAAAACTCCATAAATTTGTGTATCGCTAAGCAGCAGGTGCAGGTGCAGGTGCACCTGCAGCAAAGGTACAATTCTTGATAGTTGGTAAGAAAGAATTCTTCCTTGGCGTCAAATTTTGTTTTCATTTGTTTGTCAAAACTTATTAAAGGCTAATATCTGAGAAATGACTATATTATTAATATTATTATCTTCAAGCAACAAAAAGGATTACCTTAGAGAAAAGACTTGGTACATCTTTCAAATATACCAATATTATCAGTTATCCGTGTTCATTTGTGTAGGTTTATTGTTGTTCATTCCTTTAGTTTTCTTGCTTTTGGGTAGGTTATGGCTTAAATTATTTCAGCAAGTTTTTGGTCTTATATGTCTATCACCACCTTAATGAAGATGAAACCTAAATTTTATTTTGCATAATTCAATCGAAATATATCGTTTGACAACTAAAACATATAATTCTATTCTTGCTTCAGAATACTTATGCCATAACCGAATACTTTTTACATTTAAGTTTGACTAACATTTCACATAGTGGTTCTAAAAAGTTACCGAGATTAATAGCGTGTTTGGCCAAGCTGGAAAAATCAGCTTATTTTAAGAAGTGATTTTATTCAAAAAGTGTTTTTTTCAAAAGTACTTTTGGTGAGAAGCAGTTTGTGTTTGACTAATTTATTTGAAAAGCGCTTCTGGGCATCAATTAGTGTTAGGCTAGACTTTTAAAAAAAAAATTTCCTCAAAAAGCTTGGCCAAACACTTTAACTTTAGAAAAAAACACCTTTTTTTGGGAGAAGCTTAGCCAAACAGGCTATAAGATATATTAACAAAGAAAATTCATAGTATGAAATATGACACAAATAATGAATTTTGAATGAAGAAAATTTTAAATACTAATTTTTTCCAAGTAGAATAATTAATTATCGTGTGAAAGAGTAGTTGTAATTTTTACCACTATTTGATATTAAGAAAATTGACCGTGTTTTCTTTTTCTTCATCAAATTACAACATTTTGTATCCGTTTTCTTATTAATTTGTTCAAAAGCTTACGGGCCAACAAGCTCTTAGATTAGAAGAGGGGACACAGTGAACAATGGAAACTAAATGTGTTTAATATTCTCTCACCCATTAGCCTGTTACGTTTCTCATGCAATACTAATATACACAATTATCGTATATTTAAACAGTTCAACTAATATTATTTTGTTAAATTTACATATGAGAAGACTCATAATTTCATATGAGTCGGGCAATCGGTACATGTACACAAATATATTTTCTTAATCAATTAAATTTTCTGGTGTCAATAACTACTAAGTTAGTATCTTTATCCCAAATACCTACTAACTTTTTTGAAGGTGCACACAATGAAATTACAATAATTTACTAAACATTGTAAGAAAGACATGAAAATATAAGGAGATTATAATTTCTTAAAGACAAGATAGAAACTTTTATAGTTAAAATTAAAGTATTTGCCGACATTACACATAAATTCAAAACTGCAGGTGTAATGTCCCAAGGCTTACGCCTTCTTGGCATGAAGCCTGCCTTGGGAAATTAAAGAAAGCATAAAGTGAAATCAATGATATTTTGAGATGAATATATTTCATCTTTTGCCATTCTCTATTTAATTTTGTTTTATATAGTATATATGGATTCTAACCCTAAAAATTACTTGAAGTTTCAAATTATAAATCATTAGAAACTTTAAGTGTTTTTTTTTACACTTCGCTTGTGTTCTTGGGTTTTATTTGAATCACATTCTCTTTTCAGATGAAGTGTTTACAATATATTTGATCAAACTTACTTTGATATGAATAATTTCAATAATTTGTCTTTTACGCTACTACCTATTCGAATGATAAATGTATTAGTTTATAAAAAATCCCGATAAATTACACCAAACTGATAATCCGATTTAAATCAAAAAAGAAAAATTGATTGTGACCTGGTTTGATTTGGTTGGTATTGGAAAAAAAGTTCCTCACCGTAATAGGCTTGGTTTGATTATAACTAAAATAAGTCAAATCGAAATCAAACCCACCCGATAGTATATTTATACAGTTTTAAAAATATTCTATACATATAACTATTTATTATAATGTAATTTATATATATTTCTTAAACTTTTTCACTTCTTGGATGGTAAATAAACTTTATAGCTCATAAATGTAGTTACTCAAACAAAGTTCAAATCAATACTAATGCTAACAAAAGAAATTCAATTCAACACTAGGAAAGATGATAGTGTTGGATATCTATTTTTTAGTTTTATATTGGTTTATAATAAATATGCATAACTTAGTTTATCTTTTTCCTCAGTGCTTGGTTATGTAATTAATATTATTTATTTAGCTAAACTTATTTTAGCACAACTTATATATTTTTAAATTATGCTAATTTTTATTATGGCTTATTAATTAATTAGCCATTAATATTTTCTTTATGCAATTTTATTATCTTTGTTATTGAATATTTTGGTATAATGCTATGACTTATCCCATATATATTGTGTTAATTTTGAAAAATACATTTTATAGTTGTATCTTACTAGGACTAAAGAAATATTTGGAGCACAAGTTATATATTTTGTGCGATTAAAACTTTACTAGACAAAAATCCGAAAATCCCCCCCAAAAAACTAGAAAACCCGAGTAAAATCGAGATTGAAAAACCCGACTTTGTTGGTTTAAAAATCTGACACCATTGGCTCGATTTTGTAATTAAAAAATACGAAACCAACCCGAGCTAGTTAGATTTTCTAGTGAGGATAAGCTGGGGCCCAAAAGCCAAGAGCGGTTAGATGTATTGGGAATTTTACACCAATGGAAAAAGTTAAGGGACTTAATGTTATCGCTTCTGTGTTAAAACTCAGAAAATCAGAAGAACTGTTAGAAGAAACAGAAAATATATATAAACGATAAATAATATTCCGAGTCCACAATTTTCTTGTGTGTCCTTAAGGAATTTTAACCCCCTCACAAGTTGCCAAGGTAATGGATTAAATCCTCCCAGGAT
>ML373300.1:52473-129077 GCA_005239525.1 Nicotiana knightiana | reverse complement strand
CCGAAGCCGAGCCGAGCGAGCGACGACGACGGCGCGAGGATACATCCTCTTCAACTCCTTTTAAGAGCTCTAAGAAGTGATCCTATATTTATACACACAAGTGTAGTTGTCTTTCACCAATGTGGTACAAAGTTCATGACAAAAGCTCACTTGATTCAAATTTTCATTTCCCTCCATTTTATTTCCCACCATTTCCCAATTCACACTCCTAGACTTTTAAGCCCAATGCTTAAAGTCTTTAAGCCCAATGCTTAAAGTCCAACACATAATCTAAGTAATTAACAAAAGGAGGATAAATTATGTAAATAGTTAGAAATATATAGGGTTTTACTTACTTTTCATCCGATAGGAGTGTGAAATATAATTTTACCGAAACCATAATCTATAAATTCCAAGTAACGTTAGGGTTTCATCATTCATAGCATGGAGAGAGCGACGGCTCACATAATTCCTGATTGCCTCATTGACAAAATAGTCTCCAACATTAGCTTTGATAAAGCAGCACAGACGAGCATTCTCTCCAAAGCATGGCTACAAGCTTGGTTGATTCATCCCAACTTAGAATTTAGTATTCATTATTACAAAGACATGGAAATAGTGAATAAAATCATGGAGAGATATAGGGATAGAAAAATCCCTATAGACAAGTTTACATTTTCAATCTTAATGTCGGGTTCTCAGGAAGTTTTTCTTCTGATTGATAAGTGGCTTGGTATTGCTGTTCAGAATGGTGTAAAAGATCTAGTATGTACGGGCTTCTTTCGTACGTTATACCCTTTTCCTATTTTATCTATCTTGACAGCAAAATCTTTAAGAGAATTGGTTCTGACAGATTGTGATCTTATGCATCTTTCATTATCAAGTAGTCATGGGGTGAACTGTGATTCTTTGGAAAAGCTTTCTCTATCCGGTGTCCGTTTAGATGACAACATGCTTCAGACTCTACTCTCTAGTTGTCCCTTAATTGTCAATTTCGTCGTTGAAGATTGTATTGGGTTGGAAAATATTGAATTGCATAGTCTTCAAAAGATAAGGTCAGTTTCCATTAGGACAAAGAGAAGCCAGCATGTTAAAATCCACGCACCAACTCTCGAACACTTGTTTTGCTTTGGTGCTTTGAAAGATCCTCCTACGTTGGATTTTGCTAAATGTCCGAATCTGAAATCTTTAGAGCTATCACGTCTGAGGATATATGATGGATTTCTCGAGCACCTTAATTCAAGATCTCAATTCCTTGAGAGTTTGATATTAGTTCACATTTCCAATAGGTTAGAAATGTTTAATATTTGCGTAAGTCAATCCTTAAGGGTCTTGAATATTCAGGATTGTAAGAGCATAGGGGAGATTGATGCTCCAGGTTTGATATCACTTGAATATAAAGGAAATCAAGTTTCCGAGCTCAAAATTGTAAACGAGCCAAGCCAATTGCAACACTCAAAAGTTGTTCTGCATTGCTCCGATAATTTAAATGCTACATGGTTTTGTAAGTTGAGGAAATTCTTGTCAAACTCGACCTCTTGGTCTCAAGTTTCGCTTTATTTTTCTAAATGCAATGAGATCAACAGGAAAGATTTGGAATTGGACCATAGAGTTGCTCCCCACAAGTGGATGTTTTAAAAGTAGAAATAATGTCGTCTATATTGTACCTAACTTTTGTGGATGCTTTGCTTTGGAGTTGTCATCCTACGAGACTCATCGTAGCATCAACTAGAAAAGTGGTTACATCTTTCATCGGCCGTTTAATGTACATGAAGAATTCGAGTAATTCTAATTCTCATGGAAGCAAGCCTTGGCATAGTCAATTAAAAGAAGTAAAAGCCTACAAATTTGATTCAGAGAACTGGCATCCTGTGGAACTCAGAAGTGGAAAGCGGGCAACAATGGCCTCTAGTGAGATGGAGAAATATGGGTTTTTATTAGATTGGTGATGCAGTTTATTCTATTGGAAATTGAATGCACATATTTATTTTTAAATTTTTATTACTTTTTATTTTTCAAGAAAGATTCTGGATACTTAAGAACTCAGCTATAAGTTCTCCCATTTATTATTTCTTAATAATAGCCTTTTCCCAAATGTGATAAAGTAGGAAATGTCAAGGCACAAGGACACTATGTTTGGTGTTCGGTTTCTCTGTAGTTCATGGGAATTGCTGTACATCTTTTTTGTTTTTTGACTTATAGATGTTCAATAGATAACTTTGCACTTCTTTTTTGATAACCGTGATATCTGCGGTCAGTTTGCATACAATTCGTCTAATTTCACGAGATACTTGTTATCTTCCATCAGTAATGTGTACCAGGTAACTTTAAACACCAAGACATGGACAAATGAAAAGAAATCACTTGGAGTAGTATTTTTTGTCTCTTCGGGCAACTGAATCTAAGACCTCATGATTTTAACCTACTTCATTGACCACAAGGTCACACCCTTGAGTGCCATGAATGGGTAATTGATACATTGTGATTGACACTTCTCTATGTCAAATTTTTTAGATAGTTATATTAGATACTTTAGTTGTTCTGTCAGAGAGTTCCATTTTACCTGATTGTTTGCATTTGCTGTATTAAAACGAAAAGATTGAACTAAGAGAAGGGATTGCAACTACAGGGTAGATTCCTGAACTTTAATATTCTTCTCTTGTGTCTATGTTCTCAATATCATGTTCAATGAAAAGTTCGTTTTCTATAGTTTGATCGACGATCATCATTTTCAAGAATTCATTTTTTAAAATTTTATTTGATAATAAGTCACATTTTTTGAATAATCTCTATAGTTTTTAAAATATTACGCTGCATTAAAAACAAATAAAAGTAATTGTGGGTCTCTTATAAGTAAGCTGATACGCTCAAAAAATTGCAAATCGCAGAGAAGGATGAACATCTTTGTTAAAACTATAATGTTAAATTCACATTTATGCTGAAATAATTTATTTTCAGAAGTGTCAAAATGGTTATTACTCATCGCTTAATTACTTTTAAAAAAGTTGATCACATGAAAGTATTATCATCGCTTTAGTCTATTCTAACCCTAGAAGAGATCTATGGTAGTATATTCAACCCCAGAAGCGATCTAAGGTTCAATGCTATTATGGTTGGAAGCGGCTATATTGTATAGTGATGTTTTATACTTCAATTCCACACAAGAGGAGGGGGAGCGGGAGGGGGAGAATAATTTGTGTGGTATCCAATTTTTTGCGTGCACAGATTATAGAAGGACCTGATTCTTCTATTTGTTCCTACTACTACTACTGTTGTGGAATAATAAGTACAGAAATTAAGAACACAGAGATTTTTATGGGAAAAACACCTGGTTCAAAAGGTGAAAAAATCACGACCTACTTTCCAGTAGGATTTTCCCAAAACTTTTTACTAAATCAGTGAGCCAAAACTGCATTTACAGAAACTCTTTTGTAAACCTAGGACTACCTCTAATCCCTTGTGGTAGACAAGCCTCTAACTGTTTGCGACAACTTCAAGTTAACTCTAAC
Source organism: Nicotiana knightiana (assembly GCA_005239525.1). Classification (NCBI taxonomy): domain Eukaryota; kingdom Viridiplantae; phylum Streptophyta; class Magnoliopsida; order Solanales; family Solanaceae; genus Nicotiana; species Nicotiana knightiana. The sequence continues at coordinate 125,589 of ML373300.1, read as the reverse complement.
TTGAAAAACACAAAGTACCTATAATAAATGCTTCTAGATAAAGCTGAAAGATACAAGATAAAATCATCTACTACAAATAAACTAGACTAAAAGGCCAACAGTTGAAACTGGTTCTTCTAGCTGGTTCAAGTAGCTTCAGGTTTGCACACTCAAATCTCACACGAACTGCTTGCAAAATTGCTTTGCTATTTTGCTCTCAATTCACGTGCTACTTCTGCTTTTGTGCATACCTGTACAATGAACATTCTGCAATATATAGGATTAGTAGATAAAGAATTAATTAGAGTTCTAATGCTACTCTTCCTTGGTGGAAGAGTTCTAGTCAATCTCAACTCCTAAATCCCTCCTTATCTTGGATACTGTTCTTACTGAATAAGGAGTCCTTCTCCTTATCGTTTTTGCAATCTTTTCGATCAGGAGATATCTTATTCTGCCCGAATACGCTTATCACCTGCATGTGCATCTCACGTGCCTTGATTCTGCATGTGTCTATGTCTACTAGTGATGGACGTGGTTTATTTCTGAGTTCCTTTGTCAATCTTCAAAACTATTCTCTTTCTTGGTCCAACAAATTTCCCCTTTTTGATGATGACAAACTTTGTGTGTCCATAAGCTTAGGCATGTTTCAACATAATCCAACATTGACACTTATTAGAGTATTAAGCACTTATCATAGAGAACCAGGGTCATTAAGTTATAAATATCAATGTTCATAGCACAAGCATTTATTCCCCCTTTTTGATGATGACAAACTTTGTACGTCCATAAGCTTAGGCCTATTTCAACTTAATCCAACATTGACACTTATTAGAGTATTAAGCACTTATCGTAAAGAACTAGGGTCATTAGATTATAAATATCACTATTCAGAGCACAACCATTTTTTCCCCTTTTGGCATCATCAAAAAGTTTCCAAAAGATGTGTGAATCCCAGATAGTTAAAAGTCACTCATGGCCACTGGGGCAACTGCAAATGCATTCATGGATTAATCATCAATAATCAACTAAGAATTCAAACTATCAAAGAAATAGAGAAAATGAATAAGAACAAAAGCAGCAAACTTCATTGATAGAGAATATGATTCTGCCACAATCCACAAAACGAAACAAAAAAAGTTAAAAACATGAGCAACAAAAAACATCCCTAATCTAGGTCACTGAAAGTTCGAGGCAGGCTAGGCAATTAAGGCTTGGAAGACTGGGGGCTTGGTTTTTGGTTTAGAGAAGGTGCAACATGTCTTGAAGAATTCCCTCATTCTTCTCCCTTTCCTTAGTAAGCTCAGCTCTGAGAGCATCTCTCTTAGATTCAACCTCAGCCAAACGAGTCTTCAGCCTTGCTATCTCTGCATCCTTTGCCCCGTTCTCCTGCACTAGGGCTCTGACCTTGCTGTTAACATGTGTCTTTCTAGATGAACCAGGTTCATTTGAAGTTGCATGTATCTCATAATCGCAAGCAACAAGAGTATTGATCCCAAATTGGTCTTTGCTTGTGTCCATCTCCGACTTCTTTAGTGGCACCTTGTAATGAGCAAGAACAGTAGTGAGAATAAAGCCATAAGGAATGATATGGGCTTTGGAGCCGTTGAAAACCCTGTCCAGAAGATGAATGATGAACCCATGCTAGTTAATGTGCCTCCCACTATCCAGACATTCCATCAAAACCAAGTTCATGTAGTTGGCAATAGCCTCCTTTCCTGCCTGGGCAACATGCACTTGTTGATGAATTCCAATAACACCTTGTGGTATGGCTTCATTTCACTCATATAAACTGCCTTGGGCTCAAATTCTGCTTCATTATCACAAAATTTACTTGTGATAACCAGGGTAGTTGGAAGAGAATCTGGACTTGGCCATTTCTGCCTTGTATAGTCATCATAGCCTTCATAGGGTATGCCAAGGATTTCACCCAGCTCTTTAGCATCAAAAGAGATTTGGACCCCTTTCACCAGGCTGGTGACTCTGCCATCCTTTACCTCAGCATTGTCCATGAATTCCACAATCTCATTCCTAGACAGTCTTCCATCTAGATGAAGGACCATGTCCTTCCACTCCTGTAGCTCAAGTTTCTCCAGCAGCAGGATCATCCCTTCTTCCTCCAAGTCCTTCAAAAGTCTCCCCTTCAGAATTGTTCGTTTTCCACACTTGTCCAGCTTGTCCTTCTCACCACCAGACTCATCCTACTCTTCACCACTCCAATCTTCTTCGTTAGTATTTTCACTTTTTTGGCTTTCACTGCAGACCTGGTTCGTTTAGCCAAGATAGAGGACTCAACAAACTTAGAAACATATGAAGACTTCTTTGAGGAAGTCTTGGCTTTCTTGGGCTTAGGGGTCTGAACCTCTACCTCAACTGTCACTTTTTCACTTTGATGGACCTGGTCCATCTCATCGACTTCAACAGCCTCAACAGGCTCAACCACTTTTTCTTTCCTCTTTTCCACTCTTTTCTTCTTAATCTCCTCTAAATCTGTCTGCAACTCGTCCTCACTTCACTTAAGCTTGCTCCTTGTAGTTCTTCCTCTTGGAAGAGGAATATCAGAAATCTTAGAAGGAGCAACTTTCCTTTTCTTGTTTGCTCTAGCTGGTACCAGGGGTTGTAGCTTTAGGAGTTCTTTTCTTTTTAGGTTTGTAACTGCCACCTATCTTTTTCAAGAGATCAACCATGGTTTCCTCAGCATATGAACTAGGTTCATCTGCTTTCTTTCTAAAATTTACTATCCCTTCAGCGGCTTCTCCTGATCCACTTCCCCCTGTGTTCTTGCTACCTTCTTCCTCTTTCTCAAGCTCAGCTCCACAAATATCCATTCTAACAAATTCAGAGGTAGGTGAAGAGTCAACCACTTCTTTCCTTTTTCCCCTCTCTTCACTCCGTGCTCCCTCACTCTCCTTTTCTTTTTCAATCTTATTTTTACCACCTCTCCTTCGCGTCTCAGGCATCTCCACATCTATCACCGACTCAACCAATATGAACCTAGTTTCTAAATTTTCAGCAGTCTCAAAAATGACCTCAGAAGAAGGTTTTGGTACAGAAGTTACATGTTCAGAATCGGAAAACCTAGTTTCTTCCCCCTCAGTCATTGATTTGAAAGAGTCACTCAAATTTTGTGAGTCTTGGGCTTGGCTTGCTTGAAGCTAGGCATTTAATTTTCGTGATAGCGTACCGCTGTCCACTGTTTTTTTAGCAAGCATTTTGACTCTCCTTTTTCTAGGTTTGGGGTAGCACTAGGTTGAGGGGTTGTGGAGGAAGAGGAAGGAGTAGGGGGTGGAGAAGTACCAGGATTATTCCAGGGGCTAGACATTTTGGGTATGGTTTTGTGATGAAGGAAAAAGCTTGAATTGAATTGGAAGGCAAAGAGAGAAGAAAGGGTTTCAACGGTTTGAAGAATTTGCAGAGATGCTGATGAGGGATTTAAAGAAAAAGTGTAATTAATACACAACGACAGCTTTTTGTGGTCAATTAGAAGTCTAATCACCCTGCAATTTTCAGTTCGAAGTGCCAGTTACAACTCCCTTAGAATCTAGGTGTTTTAATACAGTGGAGATTCTTTAATTGAAATGGAACTGGTTCAAATCTTTATTGGATAGGCTTTGGAAGATCTTGGACTTGGATAGAATTCTGCTCATGATTTAAATATTAGTATTTCAAATTGTGCAGAGTATAGAACACATACCTCATTTTTCAGATGAATCAGTACTGATGAACCAACTTCTTCACTAAGAATCCTTTTGATCATGTCTCAATTTGTAAAAATAGAGAAAATTTCATTAGAGACCAATGAGTCATATTAAATCATGGCATAGGAGTATACTATTTACAGTATGAGATTGAGCAAAGATTATTCTAGATATTACACAAATTTCAGATATTCTAACAATTCTTTTTTCATTTTTTTTCATGTACATTCTGAACTTGTTCAATTAGGTGATCTTAATCATCTCTAATTCTAATTTGTTCCTTTCAAAATGCTCTTTACTCAGTGCTTTTGAAAAGATGTCAGCAGTTTGCTTATCAGTAGCACAAAACTCTATAGTCATCAATCCCTTCTCATAATTATCCCTTAAAAAGTGATGTCTAACATCTATGTGCTTAGTTCTTTTATGATGAACGAGGTTCTTGGTCATATTAATTGCACTAGTGTTATCACAAAAGATAGGGATACAATCAACATCGATTCCAAACTCCGTCAATTGCTGTTTAATCCATAATAATTTAGTACAACATGAGGCAGCAACAACATACTCAGCTTCAACAGTAGATAGGGCCACATAATTTTGCTTTTTGGTGGCCCAAGACACAAGACATGAGCCAAGAAAATGTGCCATACCTGAGGTGCTATTTCTATCCATAAGAACCTGCATAGTCAGCATCAGCATATCCCACAAGATTAAAATTACTACCTTTTGGGTACCAAACAAAGATCAGTGGTGCCTTTTAGGTATCTCAAGATTCTTTTGAAAGCAATCAAGTGGAATTTCTTTGGATTTGCCTGAAATCTTACACAAAGGCCTACACTAAAAACAATGTCAGGTCTACTAGCAGTGAGATACAATAATGAACCAATCATTCCCCTATACAACTTTTGATCAACTCAAGAACCAGGTTCATCTATATCCCACTTTGTGGCAGTTGCTATAGGAGTGTCGATTTCTTTGGAATCTTCCATTTTAAACCTTTTAAGCAACTCTTTTACATACTTTTGCTGATAGATCATAGTTTCATTTGAATTTTGTTTAATTTATAAGCCTAAAAAAAATGAAGCTCACCAATCATGCTCATTTCAAATTCACTCCCCATTAGTTTAACAAATTCTTTACTTAGCTTATCAGTAGTTGCTCCAAAGATTATGTCATCTACATATATCTGAACTACCAAGAGATCTTTACCTTTTTCTTTCAAGAACAGAATGTTGTCAATTTTACCTTTCTTGTAGTCATGCTCCAGCAAGAACTTTGATAATCTTTTATACCATGCTCTTGGAGCTTGCTTGTGTCCATAAAGTGATTTGTCAAGTTTTTACACGTGATCACGATTTTCCTTGTTCTCAAACCCTAGAGGTTGCTTGACAAACACTTCTTCCTTTACATATCCATTTAGGAAAGCACTTTTGACATACATCTGGTGAAGGGTGAATTCCATGTAAGGAGAAAAGGCTATGTGGAGTCTTATAGCTTCCAACCTTGCCACTGGAGGAAAAGTTTCATCATAGTCTATGCCTTCCTCCTGACTATATCCTTGAACCACCAATCTTGCCTTGTTCCTTGTAACTGTTCCATCTTCATCAAGTTTGTTTATGAAGACCCACTTAGTGCCAATTACTAATCTATCCAAGGGTCTTGGTACCAGATGCCAAGCTTGAATCCTTTTGAATTGGTTGAGTTCATCTTGCATTGCATTTATCCAGTCTGCATCCTGCAAAATCTCAACAATATTTTTAGGTTCAATAAGAGATAAGAAAGCATCAAAAGCACAAAGATTCTTTAAAGAAGATCTAGTTTTGATTCCAGAGGTTGGATCAGTAATGATGTTCTCAATAGGATGAGAACTTTGATATCTGTAGGGTTTCACAACCAACTGGTTTCCCTTTGATGTTCCTTCAATGTTTTGTTGCTGCGGAACAGGTTCAGGGACAGGTTCCGCTGATGTTTGAGAATTATTTCCTCTTTGTTCTATTCCCCCTGCCATGTTGCCCGAGATGGATGAACCTGTTCCTTCATCCAGTTTAGCTTCAGTTTGCGCTGTGATTTCATTTAAGTTTCTAACCAGCCCAATTGCTTCATCATCATGTTCATGTCTCTCAGAAATAATGTTAGTTTCATCAAAAACCACATGAACACTTTATTCAAAACACATAGTTCTTTTGTTATAGGCTTTATAAGATTTACTATATGAAGAATATCCCAAGAATACTCCCTCATCACTTCTGGGATCAGATTTACCTAGGGAGTCTTTACCATTGTTGTGCACAAAGCACTTGCAACCAAATGCCCTAAGGTGAGATATATTTGGTATTCTCCCCTTAAGTAACTCATAGGGAGTCTTATCTACAAGTGGTCTTGTCATGCACCTACTTATGATGGAGCATGCAGTATTTACAACTTCTTCCCAGAAGCTATGGGGCAGTTTACTGGAAAGAAGCATAGTCCTAGCCATATCTTCAAGTGTCCTATTCTTTCTTTCAACTACTCCATTTTTTTGTGGAGTTCTAGGAGCAGAAAAATTATGATCTATGCCATGTTCATCACAAAATTTAGCAAATTTAGTATTTTCAAATTCAGTGCCACGATCAGACCTAATTGATGCAAGTTGATTTCCTAATTATTTCTGAGTTTTTCTAACAAAAGAAGTGAACATGTCAAATGCTTCATCTTTAGATGTTAGAAATAATGTCCAGGTAAACCTAGAGTAATCATCAACAAATACCATCACATATCTCTTAACACCTCTGTTTAATGTTCTCATTGGACCACAAATATCCATCGTTCTAGTAGTACTTACCACTTTCTTGTATTTAAACGGGGATCTTACCTGCTTCCTGTTGATACCCATTTTTTTCCAAAATATTTTTAAAATTACATATGTACCTTCAAAATCATGCATTAGCAACGATTGGTATTTTTTCATAATTTTCCTATATTTTGTCTAATTTATCTAGCATTTTATTTCCAATAAATAATTACAAAATCGCATCACAAATGATTTCAAAGGCATTTCTTGATTTAATTCATTTTATATGGTCCTAATAAGATCAAATTATTTTATAATTAGCCAAATTGGCATCTTTTGGATATAATTGCAATAACTTTGCAATTATAGCCTAAGCATGTAGTATTATACTATTTTTTAACCAGAAATTAGCCTCTTATATTCTTAAATATAAAATAATCATTTTAAAGTTATTTCCATGCATATGATTCATTTTTATAATTAGTAATTACTTTATAAAATTATTTTAATTGAACTATCTGGGTATTTAACAAATAGCCCATGCCTATTTCAATTATAGCCTAAATTGATTAATCACTCCCTATTAGACCAGACCCAAACCTGATTAAATCAAGCCCAAATCCATTAATCCCCCGACCAAATGTCTTGTTTAATCTGGACCGTTGATTAATTTTTGATCAACGGACCAGATCCCCCTTTCCATAATTAACCTAATAGTATACCTCCCCCCAAACCCTCATTCTCTCATTTCTCCTCTCACACACCGCCGTCATCTCCTCTCTTCTTCTCTCAAACGCTCTCTGCCCTAACCCTAATTCCCCCTCGCCGGTGCTCTCATGCCGTCGACTATGAGGGCTTACCACTATCCTCCAGCCTTAATGGCTATCCTATGCCGAGATTCCTGCCTTCTTTGAGGTCGTCAAGGGACCAGTGGCCATTCCACTCACCCCTGGTCCTGTGCTCACCATTCTCAGTCCACAATGGCTCGATCGAGTAAGAACTTTCCTTTTTCCGGCTAAACCTATGGGTTTCTAAGCCGGTCTCTCTATTTCTGGGTTATTTTCTAGAAAATCCTAACCTCTTCTACTGTACCTCTTAGATCTATAACAGATCTGGGGTCTTTCTGATCCATTTTTGTTTGTTTCATGAAAAAAACCTTTCGATTTCTCAAAGCGTCGCTTTATTTTTCCAATAGGGTTTCCGGAACTTTTCTTCAAAATATATTTCTGGTCTTTTAATGTTGTTCTCTGATGTTTAAAACGACCTTTTGTTAAAATTGCTTTTTAGTCATAACTTGTTATCATAAAACCTTAGTTTTAACACTTGTTATAATTCTGAGTCCGTCTTTGGTAATAAGTTCATGTGCTTGTTTCTCACGAACACTCTGAGTTTCTGTGATTTTACTCTATTATGTTCAGTAGGGTTTCTGATTCTTGCTTCTTCCGCTTATATTATGTTTATTCTGTTAATTCCTCTAATCTGTTCTATCTTCTCTAGTTGAATCCCTGATTCTATGTGATTCTTACTTTACTATGTTTCTGATTTTACTTCTTATTGCCTATTATGTGTTTATTTCGTTTGTTCATAGAAATTTTGTGTTAATTCTCTCCTTAATCAGTACTGTTCCTATTTGAATCCCTAATATTCTGTGATTAACACCTTTTACTGATTTCCTGTGATGATATCTTTTACTAATTTCCGACCTCTAAGTTATTTTCTTGCCTTATTTTATGGTTGACTATACTGTTAATTGATTCTTATGATATTTCCTTAATTAGAACCTTATGTACCTAGTCCTAGTTACCTGTTCTGTACTTGCACTATTTGAATTGTTTCCTTATCTGTTATGCTCCAGTTACACATTGATTTCTTTCCTTATTTGTTATATGCTCTTACCGTTTGAAGTTAACTCCCTTAATCAAGGGAGTACTTGCGCTATTTTTGCTCTAATTGGTTCTGAGTTCCATAATTTACTGCCTAATTGTGATTCTTACCTTATTCTACCTAGTTTCAAACTACTATATATATATATATATATATATGCTCTATCATTCACCAACCAACAGAATCTACTCAACACACACGAACACATTTGGTTAAAAAACTATCTCTCACACTCAAAGCTTTCTGCTCTCTTTCTGTGTCACTTACTATTATTCTAAGTTAGCCGGCTGCAAGCCAAGGCTAACTATTGTGCTCTCCTGTCCCTTCACGTTTGTGTTTACTGTCTCTTTACTGGTATGTTCTGATTTTTAATTCAAATCCCAAAACCAATATGTTTTTTTTACTGCTTCAGTTTATCATGTTCCTAATATGTTTCTATCTATTGTTTTGTTGTTCAACATGTAATTGACCTCCTTGCATCATTTCTTCATCTAGTATGCTAGTTATGTCTTACCTCTTTAGGGTTAGCATGTTCTTATAAACCTGTAATCTGTCTCAATGTAACTCTACTTTATTTTGATGTTTGTGTACTGGTTGCCTAGTTCTGGTATGCATCTATTGATTTGTTACACTAAGTTGTCTTGATGCTATGCTCAATCATGTTTAGTATGAAATCCTACACTATGCTATCTCCCAATCCCATGAATTCCCTAGAGCACTTCTGATTCTGTAACTATGTGCTAATTAGCACTCCTGAATCTATGTGTTACTATCTGCACTAAGTGAAAACGTGTCCTGTCTATTATGTGTTCACCATACCTGCTCTACTTGTCCCCAATCCCCAGTTATCCATGTGTGAAGGTTTGTTCTCTGAGTATTGTTGAACTTGTTTGACTAACCTGCTGTTTGTTTAAATTACACAACTATTTTCAAAAGCTGTTTTACTAAACAATTCTCCTATTTTATAGAACTACTTCAACTGGGTCTCTTTTTCAAATACTGCTTTCCTGTTAAACCTTTTCAAAACTATGTCAAGCACTCTCACTCTATTCTTAGGTCCTTAAGTTCTGCCCCTCTAATGTGTAACTGCTTAGAGATCCCTCTAAACTCTGATGCATTAGAGCTGGCTCTTCCACACTGCACTTACTCATTTATGGTTGTGAAATCTGGGTGTGAGCACTGCCCGGGATCCCTTGAGGTCCTTAGGGAACTCTGACACACCCGGATATGAGAAAGGCTATGAAACATTTGGGCATTTGAGGTTCTGGAAATATGGGCCTGTTTTCAGGCTCCCTATAGTGTAACTTCTTATTTTTTCTTTACCTAGTTATGTAATTCATTCAATATTGGTTTGTAATAATTGTTGTAAACGAATATTAGGGATGGATAGTGAAAAGGGGAGGGTAGCTATGTCTGTTATCAATATCAACGGGTAGAAATCATGCCTTAGGTTTACATTTCCCATGTGCGCATTAGAATCCATGTTTAGGACCAATACATTCTAAGCATTTCATGCATTAGATATCATGTTCTTAGGTTTACTGTTTCAGCATCTCATTTGACATTATTTTCATCACTTAGAAATCCTGCCTCTAGGCTAAGTAATAACATTAACATGAAAACTGTTGCTACTGCATATTCTGAAATCATGCTTTTTTTAGGAATTTTGTATATAAATCATTCTGCATCTTATAATGTTCATACTAGATACCCTGTTTTAGGATCTCACTAAGTCACACCTAGCTAAACTATTGATGCATGGAAAAGGACATAAGACAGTCTCACATATGATTATCCTGTGTTAGTAAAACTAATAATAATCCCTGTGTCTTTGCAACACTTAGAACATCATGCTTTAGGTATAACATCTTCCCAACAGTTTTTTTAACAATTCTGGTCACTATTGTGCATTCCCTCATATGCCTAGGCAAGCCTAGGTAACCAACCTTTATAAAACTGGAAAACTGTTGCTTTTGTGTTTACTGCTTAATGGTTAACATGCTTAAAATCAGTAGGCAAACTGATTAGGGCCCCTTCTACTGGGTTTATAAAATAAAACTACATATCTTTTGTATTTTAATATTCACTTAGACATCATGTTTTAGGATCCTGTCTAATAATACTGCTCATTTGTGTTTGAGTCGTGCTGTTTATGTGCATTATCTGTGGAGGTAAATCCGAGCCTCTTAATTTTTTTCCCCCGCTTTATCTGTTAAAGTCCTATTTGTTCTTGCCTGTCGCCTAGTATTTTCTCCTTTCAACCTTAGGGGTCTGTTTAGAACTGCCTTTAAATAGAGGTCTTAATCTCCTCCAGGACCATTAAAAAGGGACGGGTAACAGCGCGCATAGAGGTCGTTAAACAACACTCGCTTAAATAACTGCTGAGGGGTGGGGAAGGGTAGACATGGATATGATAGTCGGTGCGCTAATGCCACGTGTAGCCCCTCGCTAAGGAGTGATTACCAGGCATTGTACTGATGTGATCCTATAGGATAAACAACCTAGGACCTTCTATCCCTTACATATGTGTGTTTAGATCACAACTCTTTCAAAACCTTATATGTGTTCCTAGACTCTAAATCTTTTATACTTTAGCACATATGTGTGTTTAGACTGCGAATCTTCTCAAAAACCTTTATTTATTTACCTATGTGTTTTATTGCTTATGTGCTACCTGTTTTAAAATTCACAAAGCTTTGTTTGGCCGGGAACCACAGTTGTGGACTTCGAGGGGTGCCTAACACCTTCCCCTTGAAGTAATTTCAAGACCTTACCCTATCTCTGGTTATCCAATCTGTGTTTGTAAATGACCCTTAGTAGGTGTCCTAACGCACGCACCTTAATTCGTTAGGTGGCGACTCTTCAATTCCTTACCCCTTTCCCAAAAGGAAACGAGTTGTCCCATTAATGTCGAATACCCTGACCGATCCGAAAGGAGAGGGAGAAGAGAGGGGGGCGCGACACTTCCCCCTTGCACAAGCCTCACAAACTTTGTCTTCCTTGAACTTAACGTTAGCCAGTCCTATCACCAAGTCCTTGGAAACTAATTTGTTGAGCTGACTCAGACTTGCATGTCCAATTCTCTTATGCCAAAGGAGGGGATCACTATCCATCACACTCAAGCAAGTTAGTTCATTTTCTGAAAGTGTAGACAGATCTACAATATATATATTGTTCACTCTTTTTTCCTACAAAACAATCTTGTCAGTGATAAGGTTTATCACAAAATATTTAGTAGAGGTGAATGTTGCCAAGTTACCTCTAGGATCCCACTTAGGTAGCTGAGAACAAATCATGTTCTCAGGAAGAGTGAGGTACTTGCCTTTAGGATCCCACTTAGGTAGCTGATTCCCAAAGCCAAGTCCTCTTCTATCGCTAATATGATGTTCTTGTAGCCATGTTAAAGCATCAGAGGACATGTTCCATTTACTAGTTCTGTCTAGTTCATGCTTGACTTTACCTAAATCCTCCTTCAACACTCTTATATGCTCATCATTCTTATACAACTCATCTTTCAGTTTACCTACATTTTCTTCTAGAGTGAGTTGTGTGCAATCAATTGTCTTCTTACTGGTTCCTAATTTCATTTTTAGATTTTCAGATTTTAACTCAAGGACATTTGCTTCAAATTTATTAATTTGGTTCTTCAGTGCAGTATTCTCACTCACAGTATCACTGACTCTGAGTTCCAGGTTCTTACACTTTACTTTTAAATCACACAATCCTTAGACAATTGTTCGTTTTCTTAATTTACAACCTCGGATTCATCAATGAAATCTAGCAATAATTAAGAGAGTTTTTCTTTAGACAAAAACTTAATATTGTCTTTGAGATGAATTATACTTACCTCAGATTCCTCATGAGATTCCCCATCCGATTCTCCAATTGTCATAAGTGCTTGTTCTTCTCCATATTCATCATTTAATTCCTCATCTGAACTTTCTCCCCAAGCAGAAACCATAGTCTTTTTTTTATCCCTTGTTCTTCTTGGGATGAAGTTATTCCTTCTTCATGTTCCTTTGTTCAGATCTTTCCTTCTTCCATTCAACTNTTGTGGACTTCGAGGGGTGCCTAACACCTTCCCCTTGAAGTAATTTCAAGACCTTACCCTATCTCTGGTTATCCAATCTGTGTTTGTAAATGACCCTTAGTAGGTGTCCTAACGCACGCACCTTAATTCGTTAGGTGGCGACTCTTCAATTCCTTACCCCTTTCCCAAAAGGAAACGAGTTGTCCCATTAATGTCGAATACCCTGACCGATCCGAAAGGAGAGGGAGAAGAGAGGGGGGCGCGACACTTCCCCCTTGCACAAGCCTCACAAACTTTGTCTTCCTTGAACTTAACGTTAGCCAGTCCTATCACCAAGTCCTTGGAAACTAATTTGTTGAGCTGACTCAGACTTGCATGTCCAATTCTCTTATGCCAAAGGAGGGGATCACTATCCATCACACTCAAGCAAGTTAGTTCATTTTCTGAAAGTGTAGACAGATCTACAATATATATATATATATATATATATATATATATTGTTCACTCTTTTTTCCTGCAAAAAATCTTGTCAGTGATAAGATTTATCACAAAACATTTAGTAGAGGTGAATGTTACCAAGTTATCTCTATCACACAATTGTGATACACTTATTAGACTGTATTTCAGTCTGTCTATGAAGTAGAAATTCTCAATGGAATGAGAGTCATTCTTACCTACCTTACCAACCCCAATGATTTCACCTTTATTTCCATTTCCAAATGAGACATTTCCTCCTTTGAGGTCCTCAAGTGAAAGAAACTGGTTCTTGCTTCTTGTCATGTGCTTTGAGAAACCACTATCCATGAACCATATTTGGCTGCTCCCTTTCACTTAAACCTACAAAACGAAATCATGGGTTAGTCTTAGGAACCCAAACTAGTTTCGGTCCCTTTCTATAGGCAAAAGGATGAATTAAATTCTTTTTAGTTCAACTTGGTAACCAACTCTTCCCTTGAACAAAATTTTTGTTCTTTTGACTGACCTTTTTTTTTGCATTACATTCACTTTTATAGTGACCAGTCTTACCACAGTGAGTACAAATCTTGTTCTCAGGAAGAGTGAGGTACTTTCTTTTGGGATCCCACTTGGGTTGTTGATTCCTAAAGTCGAGTCCTCTCTTATGCTACTATGATGTTCCTGTAGCCATGACAAAGCATCGGAGGACCTGTTCCACTTACTAGTTCTGTCTAGTTCATGCTTGACCTTGCCTAGATCCTCCTTCAATACTCCTACCTGCTCATCCTTCTTATACAACTCATCTTTCAATTTACCTATATTTTCTTCTAGAGTGAGTAGTGTGCAATCAACTGTCTTTTAACTTGTTGCTAGTTTCAGTTTTAGATTTTCAGATTTTAACTCAAGGATATTTGCTTCAAGTGTATGAACCTGGTTCTTTAGAGCAGTATTCTCACTCACTCACAGTTTCACTGACTCTAAGTTCCAGGTTCTTACACTTTGCTTTTAAAATCACACAATCGTTTGACAATTGTTCCTTTTCTTCATTTATAACCTCAGATTCATCAATGAAATCTAGCAATAATTCAGAGAGATTTTCTTTAGACAAAAACTTAATCTTCTTTTGAGATGAATTCTACTTACTTCATATTCCTCATGAAATTCCTCATCAGATTCTCCAATTTCCATAAGTGCCTGTTCATCTCCATTTTCATCATCTGATTTCTCATCTGAACTTTCTCCCAAAGCAGCAACCATAACCTTTGTTGATCCTTTGCTCTTCTTGAGATGAACCTGTTCCTTCTTCCTGTTCCCCCGTTCAGATCTTTCATTCTTCTATTCAATTTCCCATTAAGGGCAGTTCTTGATGCGATGATCAGTCTTCCCACACTTATAGCAGCCCTTATTGGTCATTTTTTCAGGAACCCTTGTTCTGAGTGTCAGGCTCCTTTATTTCTTGGGCACATCCATCTTCATGGTCTGCCTTCTAGTTCATAGGCAGTGAGATTTCCAATCAGCTCATCCAGTTTAAAAGTTGCAATGTTCTTAGATTCCTGAATTGCAGTGATTTTGCTTTCCCAAGAAACTGGCAGAACCCTTGTCAGAATCTTTTCAACTTTATCTTCTTCAAGAAGGATCCTTCCAAGAGACTTGAGTTCATTAATCAGTGTAGTGAACCTTGTATACATCTCTTGGATAGTCTCTCCTTCCTTCATAGAGAAATTCTCATATTGAGAATAAAGTAGAGTACCTCTGGACCTCTTCACTTGAGTTGTTCCTTCATGAGCCACTTGCAGAGTGTCCCAAATTTTTTTAGCAGTACAACTTTGAATTCTGTTGTACTCGTCTGGACCAAGTCCACACACAAGCCATTTCTTGGCCTTAGAATTCTTCTCCCACTTTCTCAAGTCCTCAGCAGTGCAGTCAAATCTTATCTTTGGCACATCTACTCCTTCAACATTCTTCTTCATGGTAGCCAAGGGACTATCAGTAACAATGTCACATAGCTCGTAGTCTTCTCCAATTATATGGTCTCTTATTCTGTTCTTCCACCAAGACTAGTACTGGCCATTGAAGAGTGGAGGCCTAGCAGTTGATTGTCCTTCCTAGTTCCCATGTGGTGCACTCATCTTGATCTTTTCCTAAGGTGTTAGCCTCTTCGAGGATAACCCACTCTGATACCAATTGATGTTTTATACTTCAAATACCACACAAGAGGGTGGGGGGGAGGGGGAGGGGTGATTAGTGTGGTATCCAATTTTTTGCGTGCACAAATTATAGAAGGATCTGGTTCTTCTATGTGTTCCTACTACTACCGTTGCAGAATAATAAGTACAAAAATTACATAACACAGAGATTTTTACGTGGAAAACACCTGGCTCAAAAAGTGAAAAAATCACGACCTACTTCCCAGTAGGATTTTTCCAAAACTCTTTACTAAATCAGTGAGCCAAAACTGCATTTACAATAACTCTTTTGTAAACCTAGGACTACTTCTAATCCCTTGTGGAAAATCAGCCTCTAACTGTTTGCGACAGCTTCAAGTTAACTCTAACTTGAAAAACACAAAGTACCTATAACAAATGCTTCTAGATAAAGCTGAAAGATACACGATAAAACCACCTACTACAAATAAACTAGACTAAAAGACCAACAGTTGGAATTGGTTCTTCTAGCTGGTCAAGTAGCTTCAGGTTTGCACACTCAAATATCACATGAACTACTTGCAAAATTGCCTTGCTATTTTGCTCTCAAGTCACGTGCTACTTCTGCTTTTGTGCATATTTGTACAATAAGAACATTCTGCACTATATAGGATTAGCAGATAAAGAATTAACTAGACTTCTAATGCTACTCTTCCTTAGTGGAAGAGTTCTAGTCAATCTCAACTCCTAAATCCCTCCTTTATCTTGGATATTGTTTTTACTGAATAAGGAGTCCTTCTCCTTATCGTTTTTGCAATCTTTTCGATCAGGAGACATCTTATTCTGCCCGAATCGCTTATCTCCTGCATGTGCATCACGTGCCTTGATTCTGCTTGTGTCTATGTCTACCGATAATGACCAGGTCAGCATTTAATGACCAGCTAGTTAAAATCCAAGAACACTTGTCTTGTTTTGGTGGTTTGGGGGATTCTTTGTTGCTGGAAACTGTTAAATGTCAGAATCTGAAATCTTTAGAGCTATCGCGTGTGAAGATATCTGATGGATTGCTCGATGGCATTATTGCAACATCCCAATTCCTTGAGACTTTGACATTAAATCACATTTCTAAAGAGTTGGAAACGTTTAACATTTACAAGAGTCTATCTTTGAAGGTCTTCATGATTCAGAATTGCATGCGCGACGGGGAGATTGATGCTCCAAATTTGGAATCACTTGAGTATAAAGAAGATCAATTTCCTGAGCTCAAAATCGCAAAATTTAAATGCTCTAATATTTTAAATGGTGCATGGTTTTGTAAGTTGAGGAAGTTTCTATCAAATTCAATCTCTTGGTCTCATGTTTCACTTTGTTTTTTCGAATGCAATGGGATCAACAGGAAAGGTTTGCAATTGCACCATATAGTAGCTACCCCCAAGTGGATGTTTTAGATGATAAAGTCGTCTGGATCGTACCTAACTTTTGTGGATGCTTTGCTTTGGAGTTGTCATCCTAGGAGACTCAACATAACATCAGGGAGTAAAATGCTTAGATGTTTCATCGGTCGTTTAATTTCTATGAAGAATTCGAGTCATTCTACTTCTTATGGAAGCTAGACTTGGCATAGTCAATTAAAAGAAGTAAAAGCCTACAATTGGCAGAACCAAAGCTGGCATCCTGTGGAACTAAGAAGTGGAAAGCTGGCAATGAGGACCCTTAGTAACGGGAGGAAATTTTCTTTTTTGTTAGACTGGTGACAGTTTGCTATCATGCAAATTGAATGCACTTATTCATTTATAAATTTCATTAATTCTTTTGTTTTATGGATACTGTTCAACAGATTAAATGGTATGAAACGCGTTGTGATTGGTACTTCCATGTGTCAAAATTTTTAGATACTTCTTTTAGAGTTTTAGCTGTTGCAATCTATTTGAGAGTTCCACATAAACCTCGAAACGGCTTATAGATGTTCTTTTATGCTTCAAAATCTCAGAATCAAATGAGATATATTCAAAACAAGAGACATCACAGATCCATGCATTGTTTTGACTCAACAAGGAAGTTATCAATCTCCAGTTCCAGCAGACAAACGTAGTGTTGTATTCAGTAATTTCATCTCTCGTTGAATTGGTAGGCAGGGTAGGAACTAGGGGGTGCAAGGGAGTTCATCGGAAAAGTTACACCGTATATAAAAAGTCCAACTAATATTTTTTAATGTATATGTTGATTCCCCTTGGCTTCTTCATATGTTTACTACTTTTATTTTGTATACCCTAGTGAAAATTCTGACTCCGCTACTATTGGTCGGATTAAGTCTTTCACGAACTCAAGTTGTTGGTTCAATCTCTCAAGCTTACATATCTACTGGTATCTACTTTGCTGTTGGATGTTTTGGATAGTTTGTTGCCATTGGCTTCCAACAAGTCATGGGTGGGGGTGGGGGGCAAATTACATGTAAACTAAGTATAAAAACCAAATATAAAAATTTGTGCTTTAGATGAAAAAAGAGAGATAGCTTTAAGCTTTATTACTTGGAAAACAAGTTAGTTTGTCATCTAGTTACTTTAGAACTAATTAGCTAGTTACTTGGTAACCAAGCTATTTTCTTCTTAACATATTTATTGTTAGAAGTGAGCCTACAATAGAAAAGGGTTTGGTTGTTACAAACACTGCATTCTATACAGATTCTATATCATTGCATGCAACTTACATGGAGACAACGTCATTTGAATTATTGCTGAATGTCTCATTCACAAAACAGTATCTTACCTTAGTTTTAAAGAAGCAGTCAAGATGAGTATTCTCTCCAAAACATGGTTACAAGCCTGTTTGACTCTTCCCAACTTGGATTTTACAGTTAATTATTACAAAGTCATCATGTCATTGGATAAGATTCTGCAGAGATACATGAAAAGAAAAACCCCTATAGAAAAGTTTGAATTTTCAATTTCAATGTCTGAGTATGGTCTTGCTTTTCCTCTGATTGATAAGTGGCTTGGCATTGCTCTTTAGAATGGTGTAAAAGATCTGGTATGCCGCTTTCCGAGCCCTGGCCCCTCACACCCCTTGCCTATTTTCACATTCTTGACAGCAAAATCTTTAAGAGAATTGGTTCTGATGGGTTGTGATCTGAGGGATCTTTCATTATCAACTAATCATGTGGCGAACTGTTATTCTTAGAGAAAGCTTTCATTATCTCATGTTGTTTTAAACGGTAACGTGATTGAACTTTGCTTAATTGTTGTCCCTTGATTGTCGATTTCTTCGTTATTGATCGTTATTTTTGACAAGGATTGAACTACGGAATCTTCAAAAGATCAAGCCAGTTTCTATTTCAGCAAGTAGCAACCACAGTGTTAAAATTCAATCACCAACTCTAGAACACTTTCATTATTTTGGGCGTCCGGACTGCATATTAGATATTGTTGAATGTTAAAACCTAAAATCCTTGGAGCTGTCAAATATGAAGCTATCTGAATTGCAAAGAGCCTGGAAAGTTGAAGAACTCAAAAATAGATCTTGATTGTTGGAGCGAGTTAAATGTTGGATGGTTTTGTAAGTTGAGGAAATTACTATCAAACTTGACCTCTTAGTTCTGGTTTCACTTTTTTTTTTGACGAATGCAATGATATCAATAGTAAAGGTTTGCAACTACAACATAGAGTTGATATTTTAGATGTAGATATACAGTCGTATGGGCAGTGCCCAACAGTTGAGGATGTTTTGCTATGGAGTTGTCATCCAAGGAAACTCTACCAACAATCAACTATGAAAGTGATTACATGCTTCATGGATCGTTTAATGAATATGAAGAATTCGAGTGATTCTACTTCTCATGGAAGCAAGCCTTGGCATAGTCAATTAAAAGAAGTAAAAGTCAAATCCAACGGGGAGTATCAGCCTGTGGAACTCAGAAGAGGAGAGCTAGCAGTGAGGACCCTTAGTGAGAGGGAGGAGATTTTGTTTCTATTAGATTGGTGATGTAGTTTATTCTAGTGCAAACTGAATGCACTGAATCTTTCTTAAAAATAGTGGTTTGACACTGAACGTGCTGGTGCAGTGCTACTAAACTTATTAGATGTAGTTGTAACATGGTATCCTTCTCTTGTGCAACTCAACATAGACGAACGGATGCAGTTTTTCTTCTTCTGAGATGCTCACAAGCGCTTCGCATGGAATATCTTGGTTGGTTTCTTGTGAATTACGTACCAACCAAGGTTACAACACCACAGGGACTAGTGTTCTACAACTTACTAGTGTTTTTGGTGTGTAATTGTTGGTTTTTACCCTAAGATCAAAGTTGAAAGATAAGGTGAAGAAAGAGGTAACTATCAACAGAAAACTGAACCCTTTATTTCGTATATCGGAAAAAGGAATGATCCGTCGGGGTCAGGCCCAGAATTGCTCTCTAATAATAGATCAGATTGTACCAATATCAACCCCTTTTCTTCCATTTATTCCTATTTCAAGGCAAAAATTCAACAATCTCTTAACCAACCTCAAGGAATGACTTATGAGTAATGACTCATTAATTAGCTTGACTTTCTCAAACTTATTTCAACTTACTGTTCTAATTTTAGATTGAAGCCTCAAAGTATGTACTCTGTTGAAAAGAGAAGTCGTGCTGCATATAGTTTTGTTTTAGACTTCTGATTTCTGTGACATATATGGCATCTTTTATTATTTGGTACAAGTATAGAACAATGAAGCACCATTTTTTTTTTCTTTCCCAAATCACTGCTTTTAGAGATAAACAGAAGCTCTTATACTTCTACCACAGCCATTTAACTTCCCCCATTAGTTTTTTACTTGAAAGAAGTCTTCTGTCAAATATTATCAAGTTTGAAATATCGAGGCACATCATGTCTATTTTCTCTCAGTTCATGTGAATTCGATGACCTTTTTCTTTTTTGACCTGTAGATGTTGTTCTACATATGACTTGGTAACTGATACACTGTAATTTGTACTTCTCTTTGTCAAACGTTTTGGATATTTGTATCATATATTGTAGTTGTTGGAACATATTAGAGGTTCAACTGCTTTTACTTCTGTCAACTCATCATATCTATTTGCTTCAGCTGAAATCTCTGCAATAGCATGGATATTAACATTGATGAGTGAGAAGAGTCAAATAGAATATGGTAATATTTAATCATACAGCATGAACTATGCTAAACACAAAATTAAAACCACTTCATTAAGCCATTACAAGCGTACATATATACTTACCAATGAACGCGCGTACTTTGCTAAGTCGGATACTCTTTAGCTGGATGGCCTAAGATATCTTATCTTATATGGTATAGACAAAAAAAATACAAGATCCCCCTCAAAAAAACTTGAATTTCTTCTTCCATTTGCCCTCTTTTTCCTGCGCTTGTTCTTCGTCCTCTCATTCTCTGCCACCATGTCGCTGAAATCCTCTCTCTGACTAGGTAACTTGTCCTCTTCTCTAGCTTCTTTGTATTTGTCCGGCAGCACATTTTCAATCAGTTCCAACTCTTCAGGTGCCAAAGTAGTATCAATTAACTCTATCTGATTTCTGACCTTTAAGCAGATGGCCCGGCCTTTTGGCAGCAATCTTGTCTCGAGTTCCAGTGTTATTAATCACATAAGTATGAGTTGTTCCAAGAAGAATTCCTGGAGCTACCTTTTCTTCATTCTCTTCAAGCACCTGGTAGAGAGGCTTCTCATGTTCCTTCCTCTGCTTCTTTCGAAGGTCAATAAAATTGGGAGTATCAACTTCAGTTGGAGTACCAGAAAGGCTGTCCACAGACTGAATACCGTCGTCCAGCTCCTCTTCCTCCATCTCTTCTTTCACTTCCTCTTCCTCCAAGTCACCCCAATGCTTAGTCTTATCAATAGGTTCATCCTCATAATTAGGCTGGTCTTGTTGCAGCACACCAAAAACATCTCCATATAAAAGGCGTCCATATTCATCAACAGGCTGATAACCAGACTTGGCTCCTGGTGGAATAGGAGCGTTGAGTTCAGGAATCGAATAAGAGGGTGGAGGACCATATATCTGCATATTGATCAGCCAAGGGGGAGGAGCGCTTCCTAGTCCAAGAGCGTCTTTCAGTTTTTGAGACAAAGTCCGAGGTTTCATCTCCCTCAACTTCACCTTATCGAATTCCTTTCCTTCATAATATAAATCCCCATAGCTAAACAATTTTGGTTTAGTCTGATACGTAAAAAAACGCATCATAGAGGACCTGATAATCAATATCCATCTTTCCCGTTTTTGGATGCTTTTGTTTAAGCTTCTTACTGTTTCCCTTTCCATTGTAACTTTGTTTAATTTTCTCATCAATTCCTGTCGCAGCTATAAAGTCAGGCAGTTGAAACGGCTGTTTCTCGATGATACCACGTTTACCCTGCAAATATTTTCGTTTTTGACTCCAATGTCGTGGAACAGGAACAGTATTCCGGTAAGATTTCAGATATACTAACAACTTAGGATCTGCTGCAGTAGCGTCCCATACTTCAACAACATCAGGCCACGCGCGGCTGAGTTGTTTCAGTTCTGCAATCTTCATCCTGCGTTGAAGCTTTTTCTTTTTGTTAGAAATAACCTTCTCCTTTGGCTCTTCTTCTTCCTCTGAATCAGCAGCAGTCTCGTCCTTGTTATCGTTCTCCTCAGAACTAGTGTCGGCCTTCTCCTCAGAACCAGTAGAAATTTCTCAAAGACCTCCCTGAATTCGCCATCGAACTCTGCCTTCTCTGGGATATATTCCACTTCAATTTGCTCCAAAGACTTTGGAAAATCGGACTTCTCGTTATAAGCGCTACTGCCATTAGCCGCATTAGTTGATACCTTATTGTTTCTCTTCTGCTTCCGCCATCTACACCTGCACTAGGGTTCCTTTGATTTCCCAGAGCCGGCGTTAGTGTTAGAGTTAGAGATTTGGGGTTTCACATCGCCCGTGAGGGTGTTCATGACCCTGTTCGCAACCTCAACCGTCATACTCCAGCTGTTTTGGTGAAATAATGGATATATAAACCAAGAAGCCATAGGGAAGTGAGATTGATTATTTCCTTGTTTTAGCAGGATTTTCCTATACGGGTGCAGTTGGACTAGAATAATCCGGCTCACAATAGAATTGACGCCACAGTTTTATATCAGAATGAGGTACTTCTGCTAACTACAACGGTTACCTTTCAATGATTTTTTTTTTTGACAATCTAGACTATGAGATATCAGGAAAAAAAAAACCCTCTCCCTACAACTTGTCAAATATGGTAATTGCAAGTTTTTTGCTTCATACTGCTGGAAGATAAATGACAATGCAAACTATATTGAATTTAATTGGTTCGTAATTCGTAAAGTATTTGTTGGTGAGTACAGTTCACAAAGAGTCTTGCTCCTTTTAGCTTCAATCAGGAGGATTAAACATTCAGTTTTCATTACCAAAAATTTCTACTGCTTTTGCAGGTCTTAAAAAGTACTTACATTATATTAAACATTAGCTGATACCTTTCATTTTGCTATATATATTAAAATGAAAAAGTTGAACCAAGAGAAGGTATTGCTGGTTTCACGAATAGCTGTCCAACAGGACGGGACTAGAGGGGACGATTTACCAGAACGAGACGGGCGAAAACTTAAAGGGATCGAGTCTTACCCGGGCTGGGATAAGGGGACGACCCATTGGCCCATCCCGTCCAACTAACTAATGGAACGGGGCGTGTGCCTAAGTGGGCTTCTTTTTTTAAATTTCAACGGCTATTTTTAAAGTTAGCAACGGCTATTTTTTAAATTTTTAAACAATGCTGTTGACTACACTATTTGGACCCGTGTGACATCCGTCCAAAAGTTAACATGGGTACCCCGTGTGACATCCTAACCACATCTGGCTTAGACATCTCATTCAGCGAAAGGGTAAGTTCCACACGCATAACATTCCTTTAAACCACCTCATCCCTTTTGCACTATGGCATTTGTGGAATACTCAAAACAAAAACTGCTTTGAACACATTGGGACTCTCCCATCACCAAACTTAATTCTTCAACTAGCAGCGGAACATCTTTTCTTAACTAACACTAATGTTCATACACACCTAACAATTCCTATGTATGTTAAGTGGAAACCTCCCAACAATGGTATCATCACCTTAAATACGGATGGAGCCTTCCATATACACAATTCCCAAGCAGGCTTTAGGGGGCTCTTTCGAAATCACAAAGGTGATTGGATCATGGGCTATGCGAGAAACTATCAAGCATCCTATGTCATAAATATCGAATTAATGGTCTTACTACGTGGTTTACAACTAGCAATCCATCACAACCTAACTCCTTTGGAAATTCAAATGGATGCCCAACAGGTAATATCCATGATCAATACACACACTACTCATCCTTGCTACACGATTGCAGGTTCCTGATCCGCCAGATGCTTAATCCATCAGTAATCCACATATACACGGAGCAAAATATGGTAGTAGATAGACTGACACTTTTTGAACTACAATTGTCGGGAAGTAACATCACTTTTTTGGCAGACCCTCCACCATTCATCAGCAACCTTCTCATGCGCAACCAACGGAGCCATGTAACACAAAGAAACAAATGCATGGCACACGAGGCCTCCTATGATCAAGCAACCACATTTTGTAATCTGTGGGACATGCCATCTACGAGCACTGTCCCAAACAGACCCTTCTCATCCTCCTCACCCCCTAGGACTAGTAGTATCAATAGTATTAGTATAGCTAAGCACAATAGTGCAAGTAGTCTTAGCTTAGAAACTTTTAATAATACTGCCTAAGAAGGGCAGCTCCCTGTATAACTTTTTGATTATAATATAAATTAGCCTTAAAAAAAAAAAAAAAAAAAAAAAAAAAAAAATAGGAACAGAATCGAGAAACCTTATAGAGTAATACAATGACAATAAAAACTGAATCAAAATGTCCAGTATGACCACTGAAACAAAGTTTTACCAACACTGCAGATTTGTAAATGTTGAATTGCTTCTTTGACAGTAAAAATTAATATTGCAAAAGGTTATTTCATATTTCCCCTTCTTCAGTAACATGCAGAAAAGGAGTTCCATACCAAAACAAGTAGGGAAAATATGAAAGAATACTAAGCAATATTTACCTCATCCACTTATATCTGACGATCAAAATGGCATTGTACAAAAAGGGAAGTCATGATTTGTGCTGGTATCTTATGAACTCGTGGTTCTGTTGATAAAAGTTCAGTTGAGGCATCTGCTCCGGCTCTGAAGCTACAAGCAAGAACGAGTTGGTGCTTCACCTCATTTAGTTGGTCTTTTAATGCAGGCAACAAGTCGCCGAAGTGTGCGCCTTATTGCTCATGAGCTCCATCGTGAAGAGATCAACAACACTTAGCAGCTGCATCTATTTGTGAAATAAATAAAAAAATCAGCTGCCAGTAGTTTCTTTGTTTGTGTTCCTTTTAATTCTTCATGTTTTCAAAGTTCACTGTTATACCATTGCATTCCCCCCACAAACAACACTCTCACACACAAACGAACACACACGCGCACATATCTGTTTTTGTGCGAGTAATTCTTGAGGGAGAGCATTTAACGAGCACCAGAGAGATGCATAACCCCAGTTCCTGGAGAGCAAGAACAAGCCAAAACTTACACTGGAAAAATTAGTAGCACGTAGATCTCGAGGAAAAAACCTCAAAACTACTTGAGCAAAGAAGTGTCCTTACTGTAACAAGCTACTTTACTCTTTTGTATATTCTATCAAAACAAACCAAATTACACTAGGAACTTTCATGAAGCTCAGGAGAAGATGATCAGTACATATTTAATATGCATTCAGGCAGCTGTTTATTACCCCAAATCTTTCCTATTTGGCATTGATCTTTAGTGGATTCAAGGATTTTGTACAACACGGCGCATGATATGATTTGTGTAGAAATATAGAACTCCAATTGAGCATGATAACTGTAGTATTTCTCGGTTCAATGTTGCAGGCCAAGCACCTTACAAGCAGTGACGGATCCAGGATTTTCATTAAGTGAAGTCAAAATATAAATAAGTAAACATACAAAGAAATAAAGGGGAGTCAACATATGTAGAATATACATAAAGAATAAAAATTTAACCTATCTATGCAGTGTAATTTTTCTACGACATTGCTTACTAGATAAGGAAAATGCAAAAAAATATGACAAGACACAACGTTATCGATAAATTTTAGAACAGGGATACCAGGCAATCAGAAAGATCTTTTACCCTCTCTTTTAGCCTTCAAGGCGTAACCTGTCATCACATCACTAAATATGAGGTGAAGTAAGGCTCTCTAAGTAAGTGGCCACTTGAACTTGAAGGAAATCACCCGACACATAATCGGCAAGTCACTTGAATGATGCATTCATTGAATTGTACAGTATTAGCTCTGTGCCAAGCTTCAGCAGAACATCACCGTTCTCTGCCACATACAATGGAGTGATATCAACTCTACGATCAACAGGCAACGAGATGGCAACCAACTTAGTCCAGGATTTCTCGACACCGTACTCCTTCATCACCCACATATCTGCCTTATTTGTTCCATAGTTGCAACAAGCAATTAAACACCCTCTTGAAACGCCTAATGTCCAATGAATATCTCCATCTTCATAACTAGGCAGTTCTATTTTTCCATATCTCTCTGCAGCCAAATCCAAAGTAAAAATCTCCGAAAAAGCACGCGAAATATGAGGATGGCAAACATCCCAATGAAGAGCCCCATTTGCAAACACACCCACCATTCCATTTATACGACCACTATTAAAACCCTGAATAGTGGACCAAGAATTAGCCTTTAAGCTATAAACCTTAACTATGTTCTCATGTCTGCCCTCATTTTGAGGAAAACTGAAGATTTTGACAACCTTATAATCTTCAATAGATGCATCATAACCAAATCCATATCTAACATAACAACCACCAGCACCAACTTTATACTGAGACATTGTATCCGGAAATACATTAAAATTTCCAGTACATGGATTCAATAGCATTAGTGTAAATGAGTCGCTAGTTAAACAAACTAAACCACTGCAAGAACCCAAAAGCCAAGACGAGAGAGGCAAAGATTTAGGAGGACAATCATGTTTAGCCACAGTAATAAATGAATTTTCACACTTTATGGTGTTAACATGGCAGATTTTACCTAAACCAGAGACTGAGGCTACACCAACAATTTTATAATCAGTCATTTTGGGATTCTTTATGGAAAAATTGACATGGGTTTTGTGGAATTCAGTATTTGAAAGTAGAGAAAGCCATGATTTTGAAACACACCTGAATTTCAAGAGGATTTTGACAGGTAATCTGACCAGAATTTCAATGATGAGTTCTTGTGGAAGGGTTGATAATTCTTGGGGCAAAAGGTTTGCTACTACAGATGTTTCCTCCATTTATTGTAACTCAATTGCTACTGAAAATCAATAGCATCAAGCTGTTCTTGAAAAACTTTATGTGGAATTTAAGAAATGTTCTTTTTTTTTTGCGGGCCTAAGTATTGTTTCTTATTACTACAATTTATATCGTTTTTGGGGTCTCATTAACTATGGCTATTGCAATTTTATTGCAACCAGGGGAACAAGAAGCAGCACAATTTATGGATAGATTTAAGTGTAGGAGACAAATATAAGGTAATGATGGCATCAGATACAATAATGAATTTCTTGCGAACCTTACACGTAAGGTACTCTTTCCTCTCTCATTTGCCTTACGTTTTCTTGTGTTGTCATCTTCCTAAATTCCAGCCTTCACTTGATCTGCCTATATTTTATTTGACAAACTATACATATACGACGGACACGACCAGTGGCAACTGCTTCTGATACCGAGTATGAATTTATATATAAAAATTTATTACAATTTTAAGAATATTAAATTTGAACTCATAATATTAATATTACCTTGTGTATAATATTAAAATCTTAAAAGTTAAACGCATTAAATTTAAATTCTGGATAAATTAGAGTTGTGTTTGTACTTGAATATAATTGTGGGTTGTTTTTAACGTTTTGTGCGTGAATTGAGTGAAAATTTTGAAAAACAACTTTTTGGAGTTTTTCAAAACAATAAAAATTTTGCTTTCTTTTGAGTAGGTGTCGTTGCAATAGATTGAATATATCTTAAAAAGTTTGAATCTCAGTTTTGGAATGATATGGTAGAGCCGAGGTAGTTTGAATTGAAATTTCGAAGTAGAAGATGAATATTAAAAAAGATGATATGTGTATCACACTGCACATCATTTGTGTGTTACAAATATATCATATTTGTATCAATTGTATATCCATGTATACCAGTGTGCGAGATACATATTTGATACATATGTCGCAAAAAAAAAATTTTAACTCAATTTTATGATACCAAATCACCTCTAATCTTCCTCAAATATTGTATATTGACTCATTTATATGTTTTCAATGAATTTCAACCATATGTTTAGATTTTTAGAATCTTTATATATATATATATATATATATATATAACCTTGCTTGCTATCTCATCCAGAGACGGATCTAGGATTTGATGACTACGAGTGTCACTATTTTAATGTAAACCGATCATTAGTGAAGGAGATAGAATTAGAGTGTACATTTAGTCGATCCAATTCATTTTGGATTAATTCGGTCCAACTTTAAAAAAAATTATGCATGTATAAATGAATATGTGATATGCCCCTTCAATATACAAGTGACTGATTAATATTATGTCTTTGATGTATCACTCTAAATTTTTTCTAAAGTAATAAAATAACATCATATGGGTAAAAAGAAAAATGATTAAGATTAGATCCAAATAAAAATTTGAAGATCCAGAAAAAAAGAAGAAGCATACATACAATTTAAATAAATAATAAAGATGGGATTGTACAAAAAGTGAATAACAAAGATGAAGAAAGTTTTAAAAAAAGTAAGAATAGGAGCATAAAGAAAATAAAGGCAAGAACTAGGACAACAATCCAAGGAGTCTCCATCCTTAGTACTGCCAGTGGTTCGGGTGCCACGCTCTTTTAAGTGACATATTTTGACCAAAATACTAGTATATCTATAAAATTTATCCGAGCGGCCGGGGCATGCCACCCCCAACCCCATGCGCAGATCCGCCCCGGACCTCATTCATCAAAGTCCTTTCCGTCTTGTATTTAACGTTATTGATCACGCTTAAAAATATGAAAGCAAATCGTTGCGTGTGATTCTTGGGGAGAAAGAATCCTTATTTATTAAAATTTTTAATTTTTATATGTGATTGGTTAATTTTGCTAAGTCTATGATTAATAGCTAGAAATTAATAAGTCAAGAATTTATTTGGAACATTTCCGTAAGATTCCTAGTACGAAATCTATCTCGAGAAAGCCAACAAAAAAATTCGTCTCAAAGGAGTTGCAGGCGTACTTTCACAATAATCTTGTCTATAAGCAAATCAGTGTGGTACATTTAAGATTGTGTATACATATTGTAAGTGTAAATGAGCCAAAAGGCTTGATCCACTAATGAAATTAAGCTAGCGTTTGGTCATAAATTCTTAAATTTGTTTTGAAAAATTTGATTTGAGTGAAGTTTGGTTTAAAAATAAAAATATATTTGGACATAAGTTTCAAAACATGTTTCACTTTTTTTTTTTTGAAAAAACATGAAACATGACTTATACTCACAAGTTCTAAAAACTATCACAAATACCCAAAAATACCTTCATCAATAATATTCATTATCATTGTCACAAACACAAGTCCCGAACATAAATAAATTTGTACAAAATTATCATTTTTATAATGAACTACGTAATACACTATCAGATGACTGAGAAGACAAAGCAGCATTGTTACAAAATAATAAAAATGGTGGGCTCTTTATAAAATACACAAGTTTGAGACAATTTCTAAATTTTAAAAAAATGTAATAGTAAAACTTTGGGCCAAAACCAGCTCTTAAGCTAGTTTTGGGATTTGTGAATTTGCCAAAACATGGCTAAAGTTTATGAACAAACATGTATTTGCCAAATATAAACTAGAAAAAATTAGGCAAAATCTATAGCCAAACGGGTCCTAAATCTATCAAGTTATGAAATTAAGCTTTAACATTGTTGGATCCTATTCTAGACTTGAATAGCACTAGTATCAAATCTTAAATATGTCTCAAAGTTAAATTTATTCTCGTTCTTCATATTAGGTAATCAGAAAACATTGATTTCTAACTATGTTGTTACTGTTTTTAAAAAAAAAAGGATGAATATTGTATAGCTCTTAAATAAGTGTCTCGAACCTTAAACGGGATAATGTTGGTTGACACAACCAATATCAGAAAGTTACCAACAAATGGATCACTTCATGAGCTAGCCTTTTTGGCTTCTTTTTCCTTCTCGTTGACAAAGGTATAATTATAACTAAGATCATCATAAGTAACAGATGGCACATCAAAATCTAACTCAGATTAGTCAACATTTACGGGAAGGAGAAGCTTGTTCCACATTATGTTGTGGGGAACTTGACTTCAAGCTATCAACAATGAGATATGCAACTTCAAGTAACCAACTATATGCACATAGTAATAACATTAGTATATCACAATGAACAGTAAAACAGGGAAAACCCATGCTTCCTCATTGCGCTCCATGCAGTCGGCACGTAGTGAATTAGTTGTTCTTTTCACTTCCTGAAAGTTCAATAATTAAAAAAACAGTTAATAAAGAACCTCATTGACAACTCATATGACAAGTACGAGCAGTGTAGAACTAGAAAGCAACACATGAAGAACTAGTCTCAACATAGTCTACATTTAACAAGTACCAAACATAAGCTCCTGGTCTTGTTTAAGCAAAAAAGACAAGCTCCATTCCCCCACATTTGACATATCTCAGAGGTGCTTCGGTTCACGTCCTAAGATGAACAAACACAGGTAGTAATCTGAAGTCTAGACTCCAGACTGCATGAAGACGGTGCACAATTGATATATGTAGTATTGTAGTCCCAATACATTCCAAAAGAAAATAAAATTAAGAAAGAGATACTCATGCTGATCCACGTGCAACATATTGGCCTGCCCAAAAAATGGGTTATTTGATCAGCTCTTCACAGAAGGCATGGCCCTCCCTAGCTCCACTCTATTGACTCACAAGAGTTTCCACCTGCAAACCCGTTGGCTTTTTAACCTTTTCCCCTCATATTGGTTCCATTAAATTTCTCCCCTCTTTCCTCAATTTAGTGTCTCGCAAAGGATGAAACTCGACAAATAGAGCCACAACAATAAGTAAATCCATAAGTGTCAAATTCTTGAAGTTGGTTTCCAACAAAGATTAGCTATATTTCATTGTTTGAATATGCTTCACTACATTGAGTTTGTATAGATTTCACAAAGTCCCAATAAAAAGTTACTTCATAATGAAATAGAATTCTCTATGAGATTGTATTAACGGAAAATGGTCATATATGTCCCTCTACTAGCTAAAATAAGCTAGATCTGTCCTCCGTTATACTATTTGATCAAATTGTCCCTACCGTTCAAGTCTCTTGTTCAAAAATACCCCTTTGACGTCAATTTCCAATTTTAAATTATAAAAAGTCACGTGTCAAAGTCCTATTGGCTAAACTAAACCCACTCCTCCTTTTTCTTTGACCCAATCGACCCGCCCAAATCTCTCACCTGTCATCTTCCCAACCTCACCCTTTCTTCTTTCCAACAACTCATTCCTCTAAATACTACAGGGCAAATTCCTCAAAAAATGAAGATCGAAAATTTAACATTCAGATAATTAGCTCATTAAGCTCAGTGCTCCCATTCATCTATGAAACTAAACACTAAATCTAAAAATTTTACACCAACTAACACAGAAAAAAAACTGATTTAAAAAAGAAAAAAGAAAGAAATACATGTATAACTATCGAAAAAATCAAAGGAACTATAGTAAGTGTTGATAGAGAATCAATTATCTCTGCAAACGTGTGGTCCGCTACATCAAAGACAAGAATCTCCATGCACTCCTGCCCATTGTTCTTGTTGTGATCCACTTTTGTATAGTTCCAGGAGTGTCAATTATTAATTGTGTTGAAACAGGCCGGCACTTTGAAATTGGCACATAGTTGGCTGCATCTGCTTGGATAGCTAATTCTGTTATACCAGTGAATTTCCCCATTCTTATCGGCACTTCCATATTCTGCAGCATTTTCCACCATTTAAACCAAATCTTCTGAAGTTTTTATTTTTTTAAATTGATGAAATCTTCTTAATATTCTCTTTGAAATGTAACAACATTAAAAGAGATCCTTCTTCATCTCAACATTAAAAAAGATCCTTCTTCCTCCCAATACTATGGGGCTAAATGGAGAAATGAGTTGCTGAAGAAAGAAGGAAAAGGTGAGGTTGGAAAGAGAGTGCACTTTTTTAGGATTTTTTCCGGGTGGTCGGATTATTTGGGCGGGTCGACTGGGTCAAAGAAAAAGGAGGAGTGGGTTTACTTTAGCCAATAGAACTCTAACACGTGACTTTTTATAATTTAAAATTTGAATTTGACGGCAGAGGGGTATTTTGAAAAAGAGACTTGAACGGTAGGGACAATTTTGATCAAATAGTATAACGGAGGACAAATCTAGCTTATCTTAGCTAGTAGAGGGACATATATGACCCTTTTCCGTTGTATTAAACAAAGCTATTCATCTCTCACTTGATGAAACATAACCATAGCACCTAAGATATTCTGAAAGAGGTTAAACTACAATACATTTGCCGCTCTATTTACAAACAAGACAAAAGAGATCTTTATAGCAGGGAAACTTCCTGTATAAAAAAAACAAAGATGAAAAGAATTTGCACTTTAGTAACTTAGAAGACAGGACCATCTTTAATAAAAGCTCTAAATTCCAATTTTTTTCTGTAGATTCCCCTATTCACTGGAACCTCCAATCTACTCTAGTGATCATAACAGCTAAATCAGTCTCCTCAACTGCTTTCTCCTTCCACTTCACTTTTGTTCAAATCGACGTTATTACAAAACTGAAAGAAGACTCAGCCATTGATTGACCAAATATGTAACAGAATGAGAAGATAGTCCCAAAGAAAATTAACAGTAAGCTATAGGCAGCAGGGAGAAACACCAAAACTGGATGTTTTACTTTAACTCTTATTCCATATTTCCTCTTTTCATGTTAAGTTTCACCGAAGAACCTTCACAAAGGTACGGGTAAGGTCTGCATACACACTACCCTCCCCAGACCCCATGATGTGGGTTAATACTAGTTAAGTTTTACCGAAAAAGACTAGTAAATGTGGCAATAACCCTGTCAAGGGTTACGCACATTCCACTGGTGTGATTTCCGTGTCTCTGGAGCTCTTTATATTGCTGACTTTGTAAAAAAATCCTTATGGAACTTCTCAACAAGAAAAAAGGAAATATCCAATGCCATTTACATAGCGTTAGACACTAAAAACTACAACCGAATAATTGGTCTTGCAACTAATTGTTGTCTCATGGAATTATGCAAAAAATGGAAAAGGACAAACAAGATATCAAGATGTCCCATATGTGACATCTTGTTCTATATTTGACAAAGAAACAGAGCAAAACAGTATTTATAAAAACTGCATAATCATCTCAAAAAAAAAAACTGCATAAAAGAGAGCTCTTACATGTTGTAAGTTAAAGGATTATCATTCATCTGACCTTCTGCAGCCTTCATTGTTCTTGTGTCCTTGGTTCATTTTGTAGAAGGGGACAAACTAGGCTTTCAATGTAGATTTCCGCCTCAAGACATGCATCAAAGTTAGTCACCTCTGGATAGCTGATCGAGTCATCATCAGGATTGTATTTCATGAAAATTGATCCAAACACAAGCAAAATTTCACCTTTATTTGACATGCAAAGGGGTGGAGAAAACATATACTTCCCAGGATCGTTAGGACATCTGATGGAATACATTTTTGTCCAAGACTCTTTAACGCCATACTCCTTCATAACCCACACATCTGCCCAAGTTCTCTGATAATTACAAAGCACGCAAAGATCATCTCCCAAAACCCCCAATACAAAATCAATTCTTCCTTCTCCATAGGAGGGCTGCTCCACCTTTACCCATTTATCATCAGTCAAATCAATAGAAATAATTTCCCAGCCATTATACACGCCAAGACCAGCAGTAGTAGCCCAATGAAGCTTCCCCTTCACAAACTTACCCGAATCATTCAATAATACCCCACCCTGATAATCATCAACATTTCTCCAAGTATCGCTCTTTAGACCATATATTTTGACCTCAACATCATACGAACCGCCAGAACCGAAAGTACAGAAAATACCCACTACCTTATAATCATCATGAAGCTCATCATATCCAAAACCATACATGTAATAGTAACCACACTTTAATGTAGGTCTAGAATCGGGCAACTTCTTGAACCTCCTAATAGATGGATTCCATAGAAACAAGGCATTTTCCTCAATGGCAAGACAAATCATCCCATTGATAGAACCCACAATCCAAACAGATTGATGAGGGTTTTTCATGGGATAATCCAAGTCGAACGCCTCAGTAACAGAACCATAAAGTAAAGAACTAAGGGAACAGTCCTTAAGATTGTATTCAGGTTGAACAAAACTCAAAATAACCCTTTGATCGGTATAGTCCTTGTTATTAGCAGATATACTAAGATGGGTCTTGACAAATCCAGAGCTAGATATTAGAGAAAGCCAAGATTTTGAAACAGACCTGAATTGCAAGAGGGTTTTCACAGGAAGCCTTAAGAGGATTTCAGTAATGAGTTCAGCTGGGAGAATAGGGATTTTACAGCTTGAATCTTGCATTGAAGTTGACGGAAATTGAGCAATTTGGTTTGTGGGTCTGCTCCGCTTTGAGTGTGAATGGGGGGCTTCATCTTCCTCGGATTCCATTTGGGTTTGCACCAATTTGAGTTTCTTGGAAATCTCAGTAGTCTTACACGTTATTCCCAAATTGCACTTATCTGCTGTGGACTGTTTGGTTTATCCTGCGGACTATCCTTTTGGCCCTAATTCTGATTAAAGTGATGAACTTTCCTAAACTATGAATACAATAATTGTCTTTTCATTTGTTTTGTAGCGGTTGATGGCGATTGGCTTTGTTTTCGAAAACATAAATAGACGGTGGAAGAAAAACAAAACATAGATAGGAGTGTTCCAGTTTTTGGGAAATTGTTTAGTTTTTAGAAAATCTGAAAAAAGTTCTTTACTCCTTCGTGTCGGTAATAAATAATTTTTTGGCTTTTGTCATGCCCAGCCAATACCCTAAAATTCACTTAAATTATATAATTTTTATCAGATATCTGCTTAAACTATCGCATGTTATCAAAAACCCCTGAATTATATCCCCTTTATAATAAAAGTCCTTCGTCATTTATGTGATATTATGTGTGTAATAAATTACCTAAGAGCGCGTGAAGGCTAAAAAAAAGTCATTAAAATGACGTGTCTAATAGCTAATTAACCCATCTTTTTAAAAATTTATATATTTTTTGAATTTTCTCCTCTCTTTCTTTATATGTCACCTTCCTTCGTCATTTTCTTTTACCTTTCTTCTCCATTTCTTCCTTTGAATCCATTTGAAATTCTCTCTCTTATTATTTTTTATTTTTATTTCTTATCTTTCTCGGTCCATCCTTCATTTCTTACCTAAATTAATTTGAAAGAAGGAACACCATTTTAAGTATTTGTAGAGCATGAGGTTTACTGGCTCTCAAGAAATTAGGGAATAAAGAAATAGGACATGTGTGTAGCTATCTTCTTTAACAATTTAGGTATCTCCTTTAAACAATTTACAAAATTTAGGTTTATCAAAACCCTAATCTTCTTACCGATTTAGGAGCAGAAATTCTAGTTTTTTATCCCGATTTTCGAACGGAAGCTAGAATAGACAATACAATCGAGGTTAGAACCAAGATTAGTGAAGAAAATAGCTACTGAGAGATTAGTGTAGCCATTCTCCGATGAGAGCAGGTCTTCGATGAGAGCAAAGAGAAATGAGTTTTTTTCAGTTGACCCACTAATTTTAACCATAGTCCCCTTTTGTTTTATTTTACTATGTAATTTTTACAATGATACAATAAAGTGTAACGATCCGGACTGTAGTTTTGAGAATATTAGCC
Source organism: Nicotiana knightiana (assembly GCA_005239525.1). NCBI lineage: Eukaryota > Viridiplantae > Streptophyta > Magnoliopsida > Solanales > Solanaceae > Nicotiana > Nicotiana knightiana. The sequence continues at coordinate 90,541 of ML373300.1, read as the reverse complement.
GTGATCCCCTATTTACTACTTCCCCTGGATCATTTTATGCTTATGTGACTTGCCGGGAAGATTTATTTTTGGTTTTGGAGTGAAATGAGACACTTAGTTCCTAAAATGGAAGCTTAAATTCTAGGAATTTGACCGTAGTTGGAACAATATGAAGACGACTCCGGAATTGAGTTTCGTCGATTTCATTAGTGTCGTTGGGTGATCTTGGACTTAGAAGTGTGTCTGGATTGTGAATTGGAGGTCCGTAGCTGAATTAGGCTTGAAATTACGAAAGTTGAATTTTTGAAAAGTTTGACTGGGAGTGGACTTTTTGATATCGGAGTCAGATTCTGATTCCGGAAGTTAGAGTAGGTCCTAATGTCAAATATGGCTTGTGTGCAAAAGTTGAAGTCACAGACATGATTTGATAGGTTTCAGCATCGATTGTAAAAGTTTGAAGTTTCAAAGTTTATTAAGTTTGAATTGGAGTGTGATTCGTATTTTTAGTATTATTTGATGTGGTTTGGAGGCTCGACTAAGTTCGTATGATGTTTTAGGACTTGTTGGTATGTTTTCTTGAGGTCCCAGGGGCCTTGGGTGGATTCCGAGTGGTTAACGGACCAGAGTTGAACTTGTTGGAATTGCAGAAAATCTAGTGTTTCAGTTGATGGTTTCCTTCTTCCCGTTCGCGAGGGGAGTTCCGCGTTCGCGAAGGGGAGCTGGTGGCAGGTGAGGATTTGTTCTTCGTATTGGCAAAGTGGGAGCTACGTTCGCGAAGGTATGGGCAGTGATGCATCGCGAATGCGTGATGGGTATCGTGTTCGAGTAGAAGAAGTAGAGGCAGATGGGACCCCAAAGAATTTGTTCTACGCGTTCGCGTAGTAGAGGTCGCGTTCGCGAAGAGGTGAGTCAGTCATGCATCACGTTCGCGAGAGGGTCCTTGCGTCTGCGTAGAAGGATTTTTTTGGTCAGTAGCTATTTGTGCCACACGAACGCGAGAGTGAGGTCGCGTTCGCGAAGAAGGATTTACTTGGACAGATATAAACATTTCAAAATCGAGGGTTTGCTATTTTTACCATCACTTGAGATAGAGAGCTCGGATTTAGGCGAGATTTTGAAGGCTTTTCAGAGGAAACGATTGGGTAATGATTCTTGACCTTTTTTGATTAATATCCACTAATTCATCGTTAATTGCATCATTTAATTAAGGTTTTGGGTTGAGAAATTTGAGAAAAGGTTGGAAAAGTTTTTCAATCGAATTTTGGGGTTCTGATTGAGATTTTGGTGTCGCATTTGAGTAATTTTGGTATGAGTGGACTCGTGGTTGAATGGGTGTTCATATTTTGTGATTTTTACGCGATTCCGAGATGTGGGCCCGTGTCGACTTTTTGGGGCGAATTTCTAATTTCTTGCTAAAGTCTTGATTTCATTAATTACACTAGTTTCTTATAGTTATATGTATGGTATGTAATTGCTTTTGGCTAGTTTGGACCATCCGGAGTCAGTGATCTCGTCCAATTTCACTTCTCTATTTGAGGTGATAAAAAAGATCGATGCAATCGTATTACCCAACAAGAGTGGGGGTCGTATTCCGCAGTGAGCTATATGTATGAGAGTTAGTAGTATATATCTTAGCGTATGAGTTTGTATATCTGAATTTGCACTTTCGCAAAGTTTGGTTGTTTAAAAATCTAAATTAAACTACGATTGCAATTTAAAAAATGAAACTAGGAAATTACTTTTGTTGTTTTTCAATTATTGTAAAAGGCATAGGGCTATGACCTTCACCTGGGTGTTTGCCTAATGGGTTATAAATTTTAAAGCTTGTTTTATTGGTCGGGGTGCATTATAGCTATCAACACTCAATTACCCACTCAATACCTCTCGGTTAGAGAGTGATTTTCCCCAATTTGACTTTCTCAAGTCCAAATGGGTATTGAACAAAACGGTTGATAAAAAGCTCAAATCGGGTTTTACTATCTCTAGGTTCAACCATTTAATTGGTCTTATCAATCTCTCGATTGACGCAATTTCTTGTTAGCCAAGTTTTTCTAGACTAAGTCCCTTTTTCTCAAGTAGAGACCAAGTCAAATAGGCATGATTTAATATTTGTAACAATTAATTCCACAAATAAAAGCAAGAACAAGGCTAAATAATAAACACCCAACCATAAACAAGTAATAAATCAAACACCTATTAAGTTTACACTCTAGGGTTGGATCACAACCCTAGTGAAAATCTAGATACTCATGTTTAACATGGAAGAAATAGGAAAAGAAATGATAATTAAACTCATATAAACTTTATGTTCAAAAATCTCAAAATAGCAAAAACTACTAAAACGAGTAAAAGGAACCATCTACTATTGTAGCTGATGTCAAAAATTGACCTAAAAATGAAACTCTTCTATTTATAAAGGGCTGGAATTTTCGGACAAAAATGTCTTTTCTGAGGTTCTGCGACCGCACATTTCTATGTGCGGTTCGCACTTTTCTTCAGCTTGACAGGATAGGAAGTTTGCGGCCACATAATTCTGTATTGCGGCTGCACTGCATTATTTCTGTGGTCCGTAGAATAGTAACTGCAGCCGTACCTTGCTCTTCTGCGGTCCGCACAATTGTAACTGCGGCCGCATAGCTCTTCTTCTACGGCCGTACAATAATTGTACGGTCCGCACTTTTGGTAGACTTGAAATGCAGGTTCTCTGAGCTTTGCTCTGACCCAGCTTCTGCGGCCGCACAATTCATGTGCAGACCGCACTTTGCACCAATCTCTAATGGATTTCCTTCATAACATGCTGCTGCAGATGATACTCTTCGGTCCGCACTTTTGAACTTTTGTGCCTTTTTTGTCCTTGAGTTTAAATTACTCCTTTTTGAGTTGGATTTCATCTCGAGAGCTCATCTTTCAATATTCCTGCAATTAAGCACATTTCATCAGTTTTTGGGGACACAAATAAGCGCTTTTGGACTAAAATAAAAGCTAAAAGGCGTTAATAAGTAGTCAAAATCTTCACTTATCAACTTCCCCAAACTTAAGTTTGTGCTTGTCCTCAAGCAAATAAAGTAGTTCCCACCTCCACAAGTTAAGAGCCATTCCAGCTAATCAAACGTGAGTCATTCACACATCAATTGACACAAATAATTACCCACACCACATATGAATTATCAACAAGGCAACAAGTTAAACCTTTAAGCATAAATAGTTCTAGTGTGGCACTTGAGCATCAAGAGTTGACTTTATTCATCAAGGAAGCTTGCTCTTTCATGTAGATCATTGTGGATCCCAAACTCCTCCTCCTCTACTCTCTTTTTGCCCATCTCACTTAAGAATATAGCACTCAATCTAAAGATTTGTGAAAGGTTCACTCATCTCTCTCAAAAGAATGTCGCAAGTGTGGCTTTAAGTACCATAGGCTTGCCCCTCAGGTAAATCACCACTAATGTAAGCTCACTCGGCTTGAAATCACGTAAAGATTTTTCGGAATGTAATTAAGGCTTTGGACTAAGGTTGGATATGCTATGATAGAACGAGTTCATCTTTCTTTAAGCACTCCATTTTCTTTTCTCGGCTCAAGCTTTGCCAATTGTTTGAGGCATTTTCTTTTTCTTAGGGGAACTAGAGAGACTTAACATCACTTTTCTTGGTCATATTATTCAATTTCTCCTTCTTTGATTTCTCCATGCTTTGCATCATTACTTTTCTTTGAATCGCTTCAACTTATTCACTTTCTTTTTGCATTTTTCTTGAATTTCCTTCTCTTTATTTATTTTCTATTTTGTGCCTTGATACCTTTTTCAAGCACCCCCCCCCCCCCCCCCCAAACTTACTTTTTTAGCCAATTGTTTCACAGGAGTATTAAGGAAAGCTCAGGTGCCAAGAGAGGGTCACGACAAAACGGGTAAAGGCTTGTAACATGGTTATCAAATGAGAAAGGTTTTAGGCTCAAATGGATTGGCTAGGGATAACAACATTGGTGGGCAAAGAAAAATTTCAAGCGGGTCAAGGAGAGCCTACAATCACTTCTCAAGCCAAGCAAAACTTAAACTTTCGCCCAGAAACACATCCGGGGCAAGTTCTAGACCATTCGCACGGGTACTTGGACTTGCAACAGCAACATCTCACCTCTCACGCAGCAGGATTGTTAAATAGGATAGAGTCGAGGACCCACAATGACCATATTCAAGATTGAAATCACTATCTTTCGATTAAACCACTCGATGATTGCCTATGTCAACACAAGAGTCAAAAGGTCACTAACTAGATCTATTTGTTTCCAAAAAAAATTATTTTTAACCATAAGCACACAATTAAGTGAGTTGGTACCAAGTGAAGCATGTTTGACTCTTCGAGTATGACTCAATTAGGTCTTTTTATTCGTTATTACTACTATTATTACCTAAATACCAAAAATGGACTCAATCCCTTAAGAAGGTTGTCGCTATCCATCGTTGGGAAGAGTCACCCGGTTTACACAAAAACCACTTTTGGAAAGAACCGTGACATTAAGAAAACCAAAGGATTATCATCCAATAAAACATAAAAAGAAGCTACTACTTCAAAAAGAAGACAAACATAAAGATAAAGAAGCTATGAAACGAAAAACTATTGAAAGCCAAACGAATATACATAATAGGGGATAAGAGAGAATATATACATAATGAGAAATAAGGAGAAAATAGTAATAAGCTAATTACATGCCAAATGTCTCGTAGTTATCAAAATACAGAATCATAATAGTGTTAAAGAAACTCCACACCCCACCCCCCGAATAAACATAAGCATTGTCCCCAATGCTTAATAAAATAAGAGTAAAAGAAGGGTGGGAGAGAAGAAAACTCCCTACGGCTCTGTGGCCATCTCTGTGTCCCCAGCAGTGACACCGACCTCAGTCTCTAATTGGATCTCATCATTCTCAAGTCCGGGAGTGGATGGGTTGGTGAAAATCTGATGTACTGCCTTGGCAGTGTCAACAACAAGGTCTGGCTCCTCAGACTGGCTAGCTGGTAGTGCATGTGCTGTAGGATCTGGGCCTGGGTGGTGCGGGTCTATCAACATGTCAAATGGAATGTCTCTGGCTGCTGCAAGCTTGGTGACCTATCACCGAAGCTTATCCAATGACTTTTTCGATGCGTGTGACTTCCACATCTTCTTCACTTCCTTGGCCAATTCTTCAATCACAGATCCATGTTGTACCAGAGTGGCCATGATGGTGTTCTGATTATCCAGGATCTTCTTTAGAGTTTCTTTGATTATAGGGGAATCTGGGGTGCCGGCATAGACGACTGTGCTATTACATGGCTGGATATATCAGATAGCTTTGAAGTAGTTGTCTACATCCAGTTGTTGAGGCTCGCCATAGTCTAGGAGACTCGCAACATAGATAGTGGAGTAGAAGGCATATGCACCGGCTTCAAAGCCGAGGTAGGAGGCACTGAGGCTAAAGGCGGAGGCATGGAAGCTTCACTGGAAGAAAGCTCTGCTGAAGTGGAAGGCATATATGCTTACTCTACAGCTACCACCGAAGGCTCATTAGACTGACCTACAATAGTAGTTGGCTGAACCTTTCTCTTGGGGTTTTTCAAATATCAGAGAATACCAAGAGAAGGGCTTCTTTTCCCGAACCTTCGTGTCAAAATCTATGGGCTCTACCCATGAATCTATAAGGTACTCCGTGAGGGTGTTTGGGATACAGGTAGGAAGTATCAGTCTGCCTAGCGACCACTGACATGTTGGCCGACATCACGTCACCCATATTGATTGGGTACCCTGCCATAATAGAGGCGACTAGAACTGCCCGTGGAATAGTTAAATTTGTCTCGTTCTGGCACAAGTCTAGTCTGTTGCATACGAAGGTCTGCCATCGCTTCGCTTCAAAATTTAGGGTGTTTCGTTGAATAGGAACCCGCAGTGATCCATGGTGGTGGTGGCCCGGGGGCTTCAAGAAGCTCAGCTAGCCATGGGCGAGCTGCATCACCCATCGCCAGCTTCTCCAAATACTGTGTCGGCCCAATGTCCTCAAACCCCAAGTAGGAGTTCAATGTGTGTTGGTCAAACCACACCATCAGATTTCTCACTTTTGTAACTTTGGTCCCTTTCTTAATATGTGCCACATTGGCATAGAACTCCCGGACCAAATACTCCTTCGCGTCCAAAACTAATTTGGTGAACCACATCTACCCCTTCCTCTCTCAGAACTATCTCAACACTTCCGGATTGTACTTGTCAAGGTCTTGAAGTAGGAACTGTCACTCGAGAGTGAGCGATCTCACCGGCCACCACCCACGCAAGCTGGTGAAGGTAGTTAGACTCACAAAATGGTCCTCCCAAACCTCTTTCTTCTTTGACCTCTCAAGGTCGGCAACTGCAGTATCACCCCCTCGGTCATCATCCGGAATATCATCAACAATAGTTGTTGGTGCCTCAGGGACAGGTGTGGAAGAGGGATTTGAAGCCTGGCTTGCACTCTCTGAACCCTCGGAAGTGCTATGTGAGGAGTAAGGCTCGTCTCAGAGTTGATACCTTCCTTGTGGCTGTTGTGGCTGTGATTGGACAACATGTTGCTCTTTCACTGAGTCGCCCTCTGATGCTTCCTGAGATGGGGCATATGAACTAGATTCGGAGGGATCAGGCTGTCTTCCTCGGCCTGCTATAGCATTCTTGGTGATTAACTTCTGGAGTGCGAGGGGTAAAGTACTTCTGCCTCGACCTCTGGAAGGTTCACCCCTCCCCTTTGAAGTGTCACCGTGGCCACGAAAACTAACCATTTTCTGCGATAAGCAACATCAGCAGTTAGTTGTGGTTAAATTTCAAATAAACAATATAACACCATGTAGAACATGAGTGCAGGGTGGGGAAGTGCGGCCCGCACAATTACAAGTTCGGTTGCAAACTGGGTTGTGCGGACCACACAATTTGAACTTGCGGTCGCAAAACTAGAACTGTGGTCCGTACAATTTTGAGTGCGACCACAGAATTGAAGTGTGGTCAGCAAAATTATGTTTGAAGCCGCACATTGGACTTTCAGAAAATGCCAACTCTCTGATGATAGAGATTGGTCTGTTCTGCCACCGCATGCACTTTTCTGCGGCCGCGGTGGAATTTCTGTGGTCCACACAATTTCAAGTGCGGCCGCAGAATCATGCTTGAACAATGAACCCTATTCTCTACTTCTGCGTATCGCGCAATTTCTTGTGCGGTCGCAAATTTCAAAACCAAATAGATCAAAACTTCCTAAGGTTTTTAACTTTTGCACAAATTCAACATGGTATTAACAATTAAACATGCAAATCAATTTACCCAGTCTCGAAAAGTAATTAGCAATTGACCCATTACATATTAAACCCCACATGGTAGTAAAATTGAAATATATTGACAAATGGCCTAAAAATACCTTAGAAATTATAAATTAAACTAAAAATTGAAAAATTCCATGAGAAATTAATCATACTAGATATGAAGGAGTGCAACTAAGTGATCATAATTGTGGATGGAGTGTGGCAGATGATTGAACAACTGATTTCAAAGTGTTAGAGTTTAGAGTGCTCAAAGAGGAAAGAAATTTGTACAGTAGCCCAAGGCTACTATTTATACTTAGACGGGTTGACTTGAGGAACAAAGGAGGAGTGCGGCGGCATAATTTCTTCTGTGCTCCGCACTCTGTTACCTGGAGGCTCAAAAGCCTTTGCCGATCTGCGGTCCGCACAATTTGGGGTGCGATCGCAGATTTTGATTGCGGACCGCAGAATTTGATGTGCGTCCGTAGATTGGCCATTTCTCAGATAGATCAAACTTCAGAGAATTTGCATTTTCACATCTCAATTTGTGCGGTCCGCACAAGAATTGTGCGACTGCAGTTCCCTTCTTCTATAGCATTCAAAATTGTGCGGTCTCCACTTTTTTCACACTTAGAAAATTTTCTGAGCACAATTCTTATAAAGCACACTCTTTCCTGCAACACACTTCAAATCCAGTTAGCACAAAAATAAAACCTATCTACGAAAGAAGAAAAAAAAGAAAAAGAAAACATGGGTTGCCTCCCAAGAAGCGCTTTATTTAACGTCGTGGCACGACGCAAATTACCATCAGTTCAAATGAATAACTGCCACTACGTGTCCATCATTAGCTTGTCCCAAATAATGCTTCGCCCGGTTACCATTGACTCGGAATACCTCATCATTTTTTTTCTTTAAGTCCAATTCACCAAAATGTGTCACCCCCACAATTTCAAAGGGACCACTCCATTTGGATTTCAGCTTTCCAGGAAACATCTTCAATCGTGAGTTGAACAACAAAACAAGATCTCCCACCTAGAACTCCTTGTTTCGGATGTATTTGTCATGAAGGTACTTCATTCTCTCTTTGGACAAGGATGAACTTGCATATTCATGGTACCAGAACTCATCCAATTCATTCAAGTGTGCAACCCGCAAGTTAGCAGTTGCATCCCAATCAAGATTCAACTTCTTTAAATCCCACAAAGCTTTGTGCTCAAGTTCCGCCAGAAGATGACAAGCTTTTCCAAACACCAACCAGTAGGGAGACATCTCGATAGGAGTTTTGAAAGCAGTCTGATAAGCCCATAGTGCATCATCAAGCTTCTTTGACCAATTCGTCCCGTTAGCATTCACTGTTTTGGACAAGATACTCTTTATCTCCCGGTTGAAGACTTCCACTTGACCGCTAGCTTGTGGATGATAGGGAATCATAACTTTATGAGTGACACCATACTTGCTAAGCAAAGTGTCAAAAGTCTTGTTGCAAAAATGCGACCCCCGTCGCTTATGACAGCCCGCGGAGTTCCAAATCTTGTGAAAATATTCTTCTTCAAAAACTCCACCACTTCTCGCTTCATTGTTGGGTAGAGCAACAACCTCAACCCATTTAGACACATAATCGACTGCGACCAAGATGTAGGTGTTTCCATAAGAACTCAAAAAAGGACACATGAAGTAAATACCCCACACATCAAAGATATCAATCTCCAAAATGGTAGTGAGAGGCATTTCATTCTTCTTAGAGATTCCACCGGCCCGTTGGCATTCATCACATCTTTTCACCATATCACTTGCATCTTTGTAGAGAGTGGGCCAATAGAAACCGCAACTTAACACTTTAGCCGCGGTTCTTGCTCCGCCATGAACTCACAAAAGGACCCATGAAGTCAATACCCCACACATCAAAGATATCAATCTCCAAAATGGTAGTGAGAGGAATTTCATTCTTCTTCGAGATTTCACCGGCCCGTTGGCATTCATTACATCTTTTCACCATATCACTTGCATCTTTGTAGAGAGTGGGCCAATAGAAACCGCAACTTAGCACTTTAGCCACGGTTCTTGCTCCGCCATGGTGACCACCATAAGACAAAGAATGACAAGCCTCAATAATAACATTTTTCTCTTCATCCGGTACACATCTTCTAATAACCCCATCCATGCAAATCCAGAAGAGGTAAGGCTCGTCCCAATAATAATCTTGTCAATCTCGTTTGAGCTTCTTCTTTTGATTTGAAGAGAACACATCCGGGATGACTCCACACACAAGGAAGTTTTATAGATCGGCGAACCATGGCACCTCGTTCATTGAAATGGCCAAGAGTTGCTCATCGGGGAAAGAGTCATTGATTTCAAGTCCATCATGCGGCCTTCCCTCCTCCTCCAAACGAGACAAGTGGTCCGCCACTTGATTTTCACTCCCTTTTCGATCTTGAATGTCAATATCAAACTCTTGCAACAATATCACCCATCTCATCAACCTAGATTTTAAATCTTTGTTTCTCATGAGATAACAAAGTGCCGCATGATCCGTATGAACAATAACCTTGGCACCCATCAAGTATGGGCGGAATTTATCAATAGCAAACACAATGGCAAGGAGCTCTTTTTCGGTAATAGTGTAATTGACTTAGGCATCATTCATGGTCTTACTAGCATAGTAGACCAGATGAAAAATCTTGTTGATACGTTGCCCCAAAACTGCTCCAACCTCTACATCACTAGCATCACACATGAGCTCAAAAGGAATACTCCAATTAGGAGCAGTGATAATGAGAGTAGTAGTAAACTTGTACTTTAGAAATTCAAAAGCTCTCATGAAATAATCATTGAAGTGAAATTTAGCATCTTTCTCTAAAAGCTTGCACAAGGGTTCACCACTTTGGAAAAATCCTTTATGAAGCGCCGGTAGAACCCCTCGTGACCCAAGAAACTTCTCATGCCTTTCACTGATGTTGGATGTGGAAGTTTAGAAATCACCTCTATCTTCTCCTTGTCGACCTCAATGCCCTTCTTTGAAATTTTTGTGGCCAAGGACAATTCCCTCCTCGACCATGAAATGGCTTTTCTCCCCACTCAACACCAAGTTCGTTTCTTCACACCTTGCCAATACTTTATCCAACTTTTCCAAGAAATCATCAAAGGAATCCTCGACTATCAAAAAGTCATCCATGAATACTTCAAGGTAGTCCTCTACCATATCCATAAAGATCTCCATCATACACTGTTGAAAAGTTGCAGGTGTGTAGCATAAACCAAATGGCATCCGCTTGAAAGCGAAAGTGATACGGACAAGTGAAAGTTATTTTCTCTTGATCTTCTAGGGAAATAAGAATTTGGTTGTAGCCCGAATATCCATCTAGAAAGCAATAGTAAGCACGGCCAGCCAACTTATCAAGTATTTGGTCAAGGAAGGGTAGTGGAAAATGGTCTTTCCTTGTGACTTTGTTTAGCTTCTGATAGTCCATACACACAATCCACTCGGTCACCATTTTAGTGGGAATCAACTTGTTCTTATCATTGGTGACCACATTTATGCCCCCTTCTTCGGAACAAATTGCACCGGAGAGGTCCATGAACTGTCAGAAATGGGGTAGACAACCCTGACATCTAATCACTTGATGATATCATTTTTTACCACTCTTTCATGGATTCATTGAGTCTCCTTTGATGTTTAATGGAGAGTTTGATATCTTCATCCAAGATAATCTTGTGCATGCAAAATGCAGGGCCTATTCCCCGAATATCCTCCAAAGTCCACCCAATAACTTTCTTGCTCATGTGGAGCATCGTCAATATAGAGTCAACCTGTACATTAGTCAAACAAGAGGAAATAATAATCGGTAAACCAAGGAATTCATACCTGAGATGTGGAGGCAATGACTTCAACTCCAAGATAGGAGGCTCTTTAATTGAAGGCTTTGTAGGAGGAGTTTTCCTATTATCAAGATCCAAGGAAAGTTTCTGGGGTGCATAGTTGTACGACCCCATTCCTTGTAACAAATTAACACATTCCATCAAGCCATCCATCTTGTCATCATCAAAATTGAGCAAAATGGCCTCCAACATATCACCCACATTAATCGTGACACTTGTATCATAAAAAATCATATTGGTTACCAAGTCCACAAAAGAACAAACTTTATTGCTAATCGGTTTCCTCATGGATTTGCACACATCGAACACCACCTTTTCATCACCCACCCATAAAGTGAGTTCTTCGGCTTCCATATCAACAAGAGCCTTCCCTATAGCAGGCAAAGGTCTACCAAGAATAATCGACATCTCATAGTTCACTTCACAATCAAGAATAAAAAAATCTGTCGGGAGAATGAACTTGTTAACTCGAACCAATACATCTTCAATCACCCCCAATAATATCTTCATTGTACGATTGGTCATTTGTAATCTCATAGACCGTGACGATGGATATGCCAGGATTACCACGATTAAAGTGGATAAGTACCTTAGATTACATTCCTAGCAGAGTCATTTCATTTCTAAAGGCTCAACAAATAGTTTAGAAGGGGTGTGACGGGTATCTAGCTTATGTGAGAGATATCAGTATTTATACCCCTACAGTTGAGTCTACTCCAGTAGTGAGGGATTTTCCAGATGTATTCCCAGCTGATCTTTCGGGCATGCTGCCTGACAGGCATATTGACTTCGGTATTGATTTGTTGCCGGGCACTCAGCCTATCTCCATTCCGCTATATTGTATGGCTCCTTCTAAGTTCAAGGAGTTGAAGGAGCAGTTACAGGAGTTTCTTGATAAGGGATTCATTCAGCCTAGTGTGTCACCTTGGGGTGCTCCGGTCTTGTTTGTGAAGAATAAGGATGGTTTTACGCGTATGTGCATCGATTATCGCCAGTTGAGCAAAGTTACAGTAAAGAACATGTAAATTTTACCTTGTATTAATGACCTATTTGATCAGTTACAAGGTGCTAGAGTGTTTTCCCAGATTGACTTGCGTTCAGGCTATCATCAGTTGAAGATTTAGGAGTCAGATATCCCGAAGACTACTTTCAAGACTCGGTATGGTCACTATGAGTTCCTTGTGATGTTATTTTGGGCTGACCAACGCCCCAACAACATTCATGCACTTAATACACAGTGTCTTCCGACCCAATCTAGAATCTTCCGTCATTGTGTTTATTGATGTCATTCTGGTGTACTCCCGGAGTCGGGAGGATCATGAGCAGCACTTAAGGACTGTGCTCTAGACCTTGAGAGAAAAGAAGTTATATGAAAAATTTTCAAAGTGTGAGTTTTGGGTAGACTCAGTGGCATTTTTGGGTCATGTAGTGTCGAGTGATGGGATCAAGGTGGATCCAAAGAAGGTTGAAGCAAGTAGAGTTGGCCTAGACCGTCCTCAGCTATGGAGATCCAGATTTTTCTGGGGTTGGCAGGGTATTATTGTTGATTTGTAGAGGGTTTCTCATCTATCACAGCACCTATGACTAGGTTAACCTAGAAGGGTGCTCCGTTCAGGTGGACAGAGGATTGTGAGGAGAGCTTTCAGAAGCTCAAGACAACTTTGACTACGGCCCCAGTATTGGTATTGCCTACAAGTTAAGGGTCTTACACTGTATTTTATGATACGTCGTGGATTGGTCTCGACTCGATGTTGATGCAGGTAAGGTGATTGACTATGTTTCTAGACAGCTGAAGGTGCATGAAAAGAACTATCATGTCCACGACCTTGAGTTAGTAGCTATTGTTCATGCCTTGAAGATCTGGCGACACTATTTGTACGGTGTTCCTTGTGAGATCTACACCGATCATCGGAGTTTGCAACATCTCTTCAAACAAAAGGATATTAACTTGCGTTAGCGAAGGTGGTTGGAGCTGCTTAAGGATTATGATATCACCATTTTGTACCATGTCGGGAAGGCCAATATGGTGGCCGATGCCTTGAGTAGCCGGGCAAAGAGTTTGGGAAGCTTAACATATCTACCAGCAGCATAGAGGTCATTGGAGTTGGATGTTCAAACCTTGGCCAACTAGTTTGTTAGATTGGATATTTCTGATCTGAGTCGAGTTTTGGCTTGTGTGGTTTCTCAGTCTTCCCTTTATGATCATATCAGGGAGCGTTAGTATGATGACACCCATTTTCTTGTCCTTAAGGAAACAGTTTAACACGGTGATGCTAAAGAGGTCACCATTGGATATGATGGTGCTTTGAGGATGCAGGGCAGTCTAAGGCAACATTATTGGTAGAGGAGAATGAAGAAGGACATAGTAAAGTATGTGGCTCGGTGTCTAAATTGACAGTAGGTGAAGTATGAGCATCAGCGACCAGGTGGATTGCTTCAGAAGCTAGAGATTCTTGAGTGGAAATGGGAGCGGATCACTATGGATTTCGTTGTTGGATTCCACGGACTTAGAGAAAATTTGATGCAGTTTGGGTAATTGTGGATAGGCTGACCAAGTCAGCTCATTTCATTCCTGTGATGACTACTTATTGTTTCGAGTAGCTGGCTCGAGTTTACATCCGCGAGATTGTCAGGCTTCATGGCTTGCCGGTACCTATCATCTCTGATCGGGGTACACAATTTACATCACGGTTTTGGAGGGCCGTACAACATGAGTTAGGTACTCGGTTTGAGTTGAGCATAACATTTCACCCTCAGATGGACGTTGTCACGACCCCAAAACACCTGGTCGTGATGGCTCCTGTCGTGGAATCAGGCAAGCCACAGGCTGCCCCTGGTGTCTGAAGCCCCTGGGTAACCTTCTCAGGTGTCCGGGCAGCTGGAGTCTGAGTGCCTCCCCCGGCCTGAGAAGTAGCGGCAGTAGTAGACATAGCGATTGCCTGTGCAAGACTGGTGCACACCGTCAAAATCTGAGCTAGGGTCTCCTGAAGACCCGGAATCACAATAGGCATTGCCGGTGCCTGAGCCGGTCCCGTTGGAACATCTGCGGCGGGGACCTGATCCTGAACAATAGGAGGGTCCATAGGTACTGCCCCGGCTGCTGCGCGAGCTGCACCCTCCCTATGCCACGGCCTCAACCTCTCACTGGTCTAGCTGGTGTCTGGTCACCCTGATCGGTAGCACGAGTCTTCACCATCTGTGAGAGAATGGAAACAACAGAAGTTTAGTTCCAGGAATCAACAAATTCGCACGATAGAATTCAAGAATGTGAGATTTTTCCTAAGGGGTCTGCAGCCTCCTGAAGATAAGTACAAATGTCTCCGTATAGATCCGCAAGACTCTACTAAACCTGCTCATGACTAGTGAGACCTACATAACCTAGAGCTCTGATAACAACTTGTCACGACCCCAAAACACCCGGTCATGATGGCGCCAGTCGTGAAATCAGGCAAGCCACACACTCTGTTTGGATTAAAGTTATTTTTAGAAAATTCGTAAATTTAGTAGCCAAAGGTGTCATTAAAGTCCATTTAAACGCTTATTATCATTTAAAACATAATTAAAAATCTGATCCCAGATCAGGTGTCACCAAATCATGAGCTACTACAAGATAAGAGTGCCGAAATACAAAATAGACAACATAATCTAGAATAATATAAATGCGACAAGAGGATAAAGAAGGAGAAGACGAGGCTGCGACCGCCAGCTGCTACCTCGACGACTCCGAAAGAAACTCTGACAGCCAATCAACCACTACTACCGAGCCTCGATGAACCTGGATCTGCACACAAGGTGCAGGGGGTAACGTGAGTACACCAACTCAGAAGTAACGAACCCAAACCACGGGCTGAGAGGTAGTGACGGACTAAACCTCAACAATTATAATGAAAACAGTACACAAAATTTCGGCATGTTCATAGTTTTAACAGATAGTGAAAACAAAATATGACCGATATGATAAGTAACCCAGTTATATCTCAGTACTATACCTGCCAATGTATCAACATGTACACAGAAATGAAAATAGTACACAGAATTTACACATGTTCACAGTTTTAACAGATAATGAAAACAGAATATGACTGATATGATAAGTAACCCAGGTATATCTCAGTACTTTACCTGCCAATGTATCAACAGTGTGGAAATGCGCCTAGTTCTCACAACTCTCACATCGAAGTCCACTCAGTGCTGTACATGGCTCTCGGGCCCAGGGAAGATCCATCCCAGATAGTACACAAACACCGGTGACCGTAGTCACTCAGTATTGAGGAAAAAGGCCGATCCAACCCCACAGAGAAGATCCATCTCCGGAACACAACACTCGGACAAGATCCATGTCCATGGATGATCCATCCCTCACATATCATCAACTTCAAACAAGATCCATGCCCAGGGAAGATCCATCCCTCAATATCAATACGTTCACTGGGGGTGTAAAGACTCCAGAGGGTCTTCTATTGGCCAAGCGCTATATCAAGCCAACGAAGGCATGATCAGAGTATCACTGCGGTTTGCACTTCGATCTCATAACTATCTCAATAATAGGCTCTCGGCCTCACTCAGTCATTACTCTCCAGTCTCTCTCACATGGTCTCACAGATGCATGAACTAGCCCAAAACAATGATAAATATATAAAATCAACAATTACCGAGACTGAGGCATGAAATGATATCCAATGAAAGGACTAAGTTTATAAAATCAAATAAACACATAAGGAGACAACAATATACGACCACTCGGGTCTCAGCATTTTCGGCGTGAAGCCCTAGCATTTGACTTAGTATGATTTCTAGAATGTTCACATTAACCACATCAATAAAAGTGCGGATATCAATCCGAAATAGCTACTAGACGGTGCCATGGGATGAGCCAGGCCACAAATCACTCGGTGTACGCCCGCACACACATCACTTGGCATGTGCGTCACCTAAATTATAATCATATAGCATGTAGTTCGGGGTTTTGAACCCTCAGAACCAAGTTTGTAAACGTTACTTACCTCAAAATTGGCTAAAATCCTAGCCCTCAATGCCTTTTCCTCTAGACTCGGCCTCCGGTTGCTCCAAAGCTACCAAAAATCAGATTTATATTATTAATATATACCAAGGAACGAAGCTCACTCGAAAATTATCAAATTCAACCAAAAATCCTGAAATTGACCAAGTCCGACCCCCGGGCCCACATCTCGAAATTTGATAAAAATCACATCACAAGGATCCTCTTCCTCCCATGAGTCTATACCTACCGAGAACATCAAAATCGGACCTGTCCCCTCAAATCCCCAATTAAAGGTCTCCAATTTACAAGCCCTAATCCCCCAATTTCTGTCACTAATTTCTATAAATTTCATCCCCAATCTAATACCATATAAATGAGTTTTAAGTCCAAAAGTCTTACCTCCACGAAGAACCCTCGAATTTCCTCTTCAAAACCCTCCAAAAAGCTTCAAACCCGTATAAAAATGGTGGGAAAATGACTAAAATTCGCTGAGGCTCCTATTTATATGCTCTGCCCTGCGATGACCGCATCTGTGGCTAATTTATCGCACCTGCGGACCCGCACCTGCGGTCCCAGGTGCGCACCTGCGCAAAGTCACTTAAAGGTCCAAATCTGCACCTGCGACTCACCTACCGCACCTGCGATGTCGCAGGTGTGGCCAATCGTCCGCATCTGCGGTCCTTCTCCCCCTTAGCCATTTTCGCACCTGCAAAAATCACATAACAGATCACACCAGCAACCCTCTAAGGCCAAAAACTCCTCTATTAACCATCCGAACTCATCCCGAGGCCCTCGTGAACTTAGATAATGGTACCCACAAGTAAAATGATCACCCGGACTTAGTCGAACCCTCAGAACACCCAAAATAACATCGAAACACCAAATCAACCCATGATTCAAGCCTAAGGATTTTCAAACTTTTCAAAAATTACCAACGATGCCGAAACTACCCAAAACTCATCCGAATGACCTGAAAATTGCACACACATCCAAAATGGCTCTACGAACCTGTTCCAACTTTCGAAATTCCATTCCGACCCTGATAGCAAATTTTCCACTGCCGACCGGAAATTACCAAAAACTCAATTTCGCCAATTCAAACCTAATTCTAGTCCGGACCTCTAAACCACATTCCGAACACACTCCTAAGTCCCAAATCACCTAACGAAGCTATTTGATCCCTAAAATCCGCATTCCGGAGTTGTTTACCTATAAGTCAACTCTCAGTTGACTTTTCCAACTATTATACCTATTTAAGAGATTAAGTGCCTCAATTCTCACCACGATCACTCTGAACCCGAACCAACCGACCCAACACATCATAAATAGGCTAAGCAGCATATGACAAAGCATAAACAGGTAAAGCGGGGCAAATCTCACGGAACGACCGGCCGGGTCGTTACATACGTACAGTCCGAGCGCACTATTCAGATACTGGAGGATATTCTCTGTGCTTATGTGATGGAGTTTGGGGGTTCTTGGGATCAGTTCTTTCCACTTGCTGAGTTTTCCTACAATAACAGTTATCATTCGAGCATTCAGATGGCACCGTATGAGGCTCTGCATGGTAGGCGGTGTCAGTCTCCAGTGGGTTGGTTCGAGCTGCGGGAGGCTAGGCTATTGGGTACAGACTTGGTTCAGGATTCTTTGGAGAAGGTTAAGGTGATTCAGGATTGACTTCGTATAGCCCAGCCAGAGGGTTTGCGATGTTGCATTCATGGTTGGGGAGCGGGTATTTCTCCGGATTTCGCCCATGAAGGGTGTTATGAGGTTTGAAAAGAAGGGCAAGTTAAGCCCTACGTATTAGGCATTTGAGATTATTGAAAGGGTTGAAGATATGGATTACAGACTTGCACTACCACCTAGTCTCTCTGCAGTTAATCTAATGTTCCATGTTTCCATGCTGCGAAAGTATCACGGTGATCTGTCTCATGTGTTGGATTTCAGCTCAGTCCAGTTGGACAAGGATTTACCTTATGTTGAGGAGCCGGTGGCCATTTTGGACAGGCCTGTTTGAAAGTTGAGGTCAAAGAACATTGCTTCCGTGAAGGTTCAATGGAGGGGCCAGTCGGTCGAGGAGGCGACTTGGGAGATTGAGCATGATATGCACATCCGTTATCCTCATCTTTTCACCACTTCAGGTATGTCTCTATACTCGTTCAAGGACGAAGGATTTTTTTAAGAGGAGAGGATATAACGACCCGGCCGGTTCTTTTTGATAATATTAGCCCTGATCCTCTATTTACTACTTCCCCTGTATCATTTTATGCTTATGTGACTTTCCGGGAGGATTTTCTTTTAGTTTTGGAATGAAATGGGACATTTAGTCCCTAAAATGGAAGGTTAAGTTCTAAGAATTTGACCGTAGTTGGAACTATGTGAAGACGACTCTAGAATGAAGTTTCGTCGGTTCCGTTAGCTCCTTTGGGTGATTTTGGACCTTGGAGCATGTCCGAATTATGAATTTGTAACGACCCGGTCTGTCGTTACGTAGAGCTGGAATTTTTATTGTTGTCATTAACTTGTCATGGATTGGTTATTCTATTATTGATGTATTAGAGTCAATAGGCTTGAAATCAGAATGGTTAAATGAGAATTCAGTAACTTAGTCTTTAAAAGATAGCCTTATAATGGAAAAAGTCAATTGAGAGTTGACTTATTGGGAAACGACCTTGGAATGTGGATTTTATGGCTCGGATAGCTTTGTTAGGTGATCTGGGACTTAGGAGTGTGTTCAGAATATTTTTGTGATGTCCGGTGTAGAATTAGGCTTGAATTGGCGAAAGTTAGTTTTTGGTGATTTTCGGTCGGCAGTGGAAAATAGGCTATCGGGGTCGGAATGGAATTCCGACAGTTGGAACAGGTTCGTAATATCATTCTGGATAAGTCTGCAAAATTTCAGGTCAATCGGAGTTGTTTTGGATAGTTTCAGCATCGTTGGTGGATTTCAGAAATTTCAAAGTTCTTAGGCTTGAATCCGATGTAAATTTGGTGTTTTTATGTTTGTTTTGGTGTTTAGAGTGTGCAACTAAGTTTTAATAATCATTTATGATGTGTTGGTAAATTTGGTTAGGGTCCCGAGGGGCTCAGGATGGTTTTGGGTGGTTAACGGGAAGTTTGGAGTGACTTTGGTAAATCTGCAGGTTGTTGTTACTGGTGTTTTCGCACCTGCATAAAAGGGAGCCGCAGGTGCGGTTCCATAGGAGTGGACTGGGCTCCGCAGGTGCGAGATTTGGCTGAGTGGGGAGTGGTCCACAGGTGCGAGGAATTTGTCACAGGTGCGGAAGGAGTATCGCAGGTGCGGAATTGGGAGACCCCAGGGGAGATCGCAGGTGCGGAAGGAGCATCGCACCTGCGAAGCCGCAGGTGCGAGTAAGTGATCGCAGGTGCGAGATCACTGGACTGAAGGTATAAAAACCAGCCTTCGCGAATTTTAGCCATCTTTCTCAATATTTCATCCGGGTTTGAAGTTTTTGAAGGGTTTTGAAGAGGGAATTCGAGAGTTCTTCACCAAGGTAAGATATTTGGACTCTAAACTCATTTACATGTGATTAAAGGTCAGAATTATGGTGGAAATTAGGGAAAAGTCAGTGTAAATTTGGGTGATTAGGGCTTGGGAGTTAGAATATTTAAAATGGTGATTTGAGGGGTCATTTGGACTCCGAATATAATGTTCTTTATATGTACGGACTCGTGAGAGGACGAAGAACAGTTTGGTATAAAAGTCTCTGGATTTCGGGACGTGGGCCCGGTGCCGGGTTTTTACCGGTTTCGGATGTTTTGGTGAATTTTGATATTTTCAATTGGTAATTGTTCCTTAAGCATATATTGATGATAAAAATCTGAACTTGGTAGATTTGGAGCACTCGGAGGCTGAATTTAGAGGCAAGGGCATTGAGGAGTAGTGTATTAGCCGGTTTTGAGGTAAGTAACGCTTCTAAACTTGGAACTGAGGGTTCGAAACCCCAAACTATTTGATATTTGCTGTTAATTAAGGTGATGCACTTGCCAAGTGACGGGCATGCAGTCGTCCACTGAATAATTGTAGCCTGGCTTCTCCCACGACACTGTCTACTGGTTATCCCAAATTGATATTGTAATGTGAAGGTAGTAATTACTTTGAACGAAATAGAAAACATGCTAAGTATAAATGTTAAGGATTCATGCCGATGGGTTTAGACCGGAATGGTCGATTATTGCTGTCTCTATCTGTGATTATTGCTTTCATGTACTCAGTCCTGTTATAGTACATGTTTCATGCCTCAGTCTCGTAAGTTGCTAGTTTATTGTATATTATCATTAGTTTGGGCTGCATTGCATATGTTAGAGCATTCTAAGTGATACTGGAAGGCAGTGACTGAGTGTGGCTTGAAGCCTGGTTTTGAGACAGTTATGAGGTCGGACTGCACACCGCAGCGATCCATATAGCGCTTGGGCTGGAAGGAGCCCCTTCGGAGTCTATACACCTCCAGTGAGCGCACAGATATTTCGGAGATGGATTTCTCCGTGGTTATTATGTTCCGGAGATGGATTTCTCCGTGGTTGTTATGTTCCGGAGATGGATTTCTCCGTGGTTATTATGTTCCGGAGATGGATTTCTCCGTGGGGACTGGATCATCCTTTTTCCTCAATACTTAGTGACTGTGTCACTTGTGTTTATGTAATAT
The DNA here is from genome assembly GCA_005239525.1 of Nicotiana knightiana. Lineage (NCBI taxonomy): Eukaryota > Viridiplantae > Streptophyta > Magnoliopsida > Solanales > Solanaceae > Nicotiana > Nicotiana knightiana. The sequence continues at coordinate 69,740 of ML373300.1, read as the reverse complement.
TCGGGATGGACTTCCCTGGGCCTGAAGGCCGTATTCTAGTACTGAGTGGACCACCTTATGAGAGCTTGATTAATGAGTACACATCATTCATGATTATATATGCATTCATGCTGGTACGTAGGGTTACAAACATATCTTGATACATCGTATTTATTTCCTGATATATTACGGCCATGTCCAATTTATATACTGTTGTTTGAATTGTCGGAGGTTTAGTCCGTCACTACCTCACAGCCCGTAGTTTGGTTTCGTTACTACTGAGTTGGTGTACTCATCTTACCCCATGCACCTTGTGTGCAGATCCAGGTACAAAGGAGTTCAACTAGGGTCAGGGAGCATATCAGTTTCATCAGAGTTGACGAGGTAGCAGCTGGCGACCGTGATCTCGTCTTCTCTTCCCTTTCTACCTGTCACATTTATTTTCAGACTATGTTAGTCATTTATTTTGATTTTATTTAGTATTAGCAGCTCATGACTGTGTGACACTGGATCCGGGATTGGTAGGATTTGGTCTTCTTTTTTTTTTGAATTTTGTAAACTGGTTTTTCCTAAAATACTGGGGTTATCATTTCTTATTATTGATTTCAGAATTTGTTAAAAAGAGGCATTTTATGGGAATTTGCATTTAGGTAGATAAAATGGGTGGCTTGCCTGGTTCCACGACAGGCGCTATCACGACTCCGGAAATGGGTCGTGACAAGTTGGTATCAGAGTGCTAGGTCAAATAGGTCTCACCAGTCATGAGCAGGTTTAGTAGAGTCTTGTGGATCAGTACGGAGACGTCTGTACTTATCTTCGAGAGGCTGCAGAACCTTTAGGAAAAATCTCACATTCTTGAACTCTTGTCGTGCGAATCCATTGATTCAACCTGAAGCGTAATTCTTTGAATTCCTTTCATGTATTCAAACACGCATGTGAGCGCTCGGTATCAGCCGCGCACCGATGGTTTGTGACTTCCATGAATGGAACATGATTTTAGCATGTTTGGGGACAATCTGGAGGATTTGAGGCCAAATTTTATCTGTAGCTTGAGTGCCTAGATTTCACTTGTGTGAGCATATGTATTGGGGACTTATATGTCCGTTGGTGTCCTTATTGATGGAACTTTGTGACTAGATGACTTCGTGGTGGGTATGATTAACAGTCAAATGTGTTCAGGCTGTTTGATTGTGACGATAATGGATTAGCGGGAGATGTAGCAAGAACCATTAAGTATTTGATGTCTATATTAAGTTAGGATACAACTTCGAGTTGTGAGTGTATTGAAGGACCTCTCGTGTGGTTTAGTTGTGGAGTGAAGTAGATTTTTCTGTTGTGTTATGAGTTCCTGGTGATGTCTTTTAGGTTGACCAATGCTCCAGCAGCGTTCATGTATTTGATTGACGGTGTGTTCAGCCGTGTTATAACTCCTTTGTTATTGTATTTATTGATGGCATCCTTCCGTACTCTCGTAGCCAGGGATAGCATACTCGACATTTGATGATGGTATTACAAGGGTATAGGGAGGAGAAGCTTTGTGCGAAGTTGTCCAAGTGTGAATTTTCGGCTTAGTTCAGTAGCATTCCAGGGACACGTGGTGTCCAGCGAAGGTATCTATGTGGTTAGATGAGTGTGAGTGGAGCTTCCAGGAGCTCAAGAATTCCTGGACCACAACTCCAGTGTTAGTATTGCCATCAGCTTCAGGTTCTTATACGGCTTATGGGATGTATCGAGGGCAGGCAGTGGTTGTGTTCTACTGTAGGAAGGTATAGAGATTGTGTGATAGCTATGATATTTGGAAGTGTATAGGGAGATAACATTTTGATATTTAGCACGTAGGGGTATCTCCTGCAGGTTGTCCTGAGGTGTGTGACCCTTATGTTTATCTGTAGTAAGTTCTCTCTATCAGTAAATGATGCATGTTGCAATTCGAGTTTAGATCGCTTGTGGGAATTGGCATGACCATCACAATGGTGGATGCGATATTGGAAATTGATTTTAGTGTTAGATGGTTTGGGTCATATAAGCTTATGGAGGATTTAGCTGAATCCCACCACATCATGGTGGCAGTGATAATGTGTGGGCATAGTTTTGTTGGTCGTGATCCTTGGCTTTGAGCCAAGTGGGGGAGTTCGTTATTGATAAGTTGATTATATGATTATGTGTTGTATTGGTTTCGGTTCGAGGTATGTTGGTGAATAATCTATAACCTACAGAGGTGGAGTCAGGGAATGACTCGAGTGATGAAAATTTCTTCGATACAAGTTGTAACGTACTTTACGGATAGTGGAATTCATTGTAGATGGAGTTGTACTGGTAAGTGTAGAGTTTCTAATGTATGAGCGTGCTTGTTGCTTCAAAGGTGTGGATTACTTTCCTAGTATGGGGATTGCAAGCGGGGTCAGGTCATTCTGTTTACTTGGTTAGTGTAATTGAAATTTCGTAGAGTAAATGGTGTTCGAGAATGGTTCAGACGGATTCAAGGTTATATGTAGCGATCGAGGATCTCCAAGGTGTGAGAAGGGATAGAACTGAGATTTACGGAAAAAGTGTCTAGGCTTGTGGTGTATTTGCATTATCATGGATTCTATCCATCAGTATCAGGAAAGTGAAGGTAATGACTTTAAATTCGTAGGAAGCCTCTTCAGGGTAAGTATTTCTAATGTGGGGCATTTGGGGATAATTGAGGGGGGTATTCAATCGCTTATGGGCCTTAGACGGTATATTTTTATGCTTGGGTTTCGTATGGTGAGTCTAGATTGAGAATTTCGATATTATAGAAAGGAGAAGTATCAATTCGAAGGTAAGTCAAAAGGAACTTGGATAAATAGGAAAACTTGGTAGTAGGTCAGATCGACATGATAAGGGATATGGTTAGTTCTTTGGGTTTTATGAGGTAATGAGTTGTTACAGGTGTTTCTTAGCAATTCTCTTGGGATTTGGTGGCATGCGGTATTTTGTGTATAGTGGAGAGTGGCATATGTGAGGTCACGGTTCAGTTTTGGAAGAAAGGTCAGAACTGGTAGTTTCAGATGATTAGGTAAAGGATACCACTATTGGGGTCGCTGGATGAGAGTATACATTCATTAAGGACAATGTGTTTAAGGCAATGTGTTCGAATAAGGGTGCTTTATTGGTGTTACGGCGCTCTCTTGTTGGATCGACTGCTGGTATTCAAGGTATCTTGGTGACACAGAGGAATTATGGGGGTATCCCTCGCGGAATGATTGAGCATCAGGGATGTGTTATATATTCGAGTGGTGGAATTGGGATCAGATATGGTAATTGGTGCGCCTCGTGGATTTTGAGACTAGGAGTTTTCATGAACATATTATTTTTGTAGTTGTGAACTACGAGGATGCGAGCAAAGCTAGTCAGGTGTTAGTATATGTCATGATTCAGTTATTATGAACGTTCGGAGAGTTATCTACCTGTTGTGGGTGACCAGAGTTGACTTCGAGTTATTGGTAGGCCAGTATGGGTGTGTGGTCTGCACCGAGACGGAATTATTGACTCGGAATTGCTATTGTTGAGGGATGTACCATTCGATTTTCATTGAGCCTTATCGTGTTTTGGAGTGATCTATGAGTTGACTTTCGATGTTTCGAGGGATTGTGATCATTGGTTATAGGTGCATAGGGTGCGGTTCTATCGGGGCTCTATAGCGAGATTTGAGTAAGGTAAGTAATTGGGTGTTGCAAGATTGAGACGTGTTGGTTATGTTCTTTCTGGTTCGGGTGGCACGGTATCGTCCAATTTCCCGTGATTATGGCAATGCACTTTGATTAATTGATGTCGAATTTTGCATGGTTATTGATTTTGAGTAAGGTGGTTTGGAGTGTGTCATGTGGTCCAGCGGATGGATGGGATCACGTTTTGCAGCTCGGTTAGGTAGAGGTATGATCCTTGGTGTCGGATTTGTATGATATGGTTTCACGATGTGTATCAGGCTTTTAGTATGATGTGGTAATGGTAAGTGTTAGTGGCAGGATAGCCCTTTCGTGCGAGTCTTCTTTATTTAATGAATTGAACTCTTGGTTTGTGGTTATTGAGTGCACAAGTTATGCCTCTGGATGGTATTGATACTAACCGGGCGAATGGTTACTGGTTTATACGTGTTTCTTTCATCGCCGACAGTATATGGAAGTGTTAGAACGAGGCATGGTTTGATAAGAGGGTATGTACCGGTATTGAGTTGTTTGAGCAACTATTGTGGTTAGGAGCTATCGCTATGAGTGGTTGAGCCATGCGGTATATTATGCGATTTCAGCTGGGGTTACGGATATGGGTTGATACAACGTGTTCAGACCATATCAGCTTATAGTCGTGGAAATTTAAACTTGTAAATTATTCAGAAGTGAAACTTGGTTTTAAGGTCTATGGGTCAGGATTTGATAATGAAATTTCAGGTATGTTGTGTTATCGGACGTAGATGGGTTAAGGTGACAGGGGACCACCTCCGAATATGTGCATGGAAGGTTACACAACAATTTTTTGTGGTGTTGGAACAACTCTAGGCACGTTCGAGGACGAACGTATGTTTAAGTGGGGGAGAATGTAACGACCCGGTCTGTCGTTACGTAGAACTTGCATTTTTATTGATGTCATTGACTTGTCATGGATTGGTTATTCTATTATTGATGTATTAGAGTCGATAGGATTGAAATCAGAATGGTTAAATAAGAATTCAGTAACTTAGTCTTTAAAAGATAGCCTTATAATGAGAAAAGTCAACTGAGAGTTGGAACAAGTTTGTAATGTCATTCTGGATAAGTCTGCAAAATTTCAGGTCAATCGGAGTTGTTTTGGATAGTTTCGGCATCGTTGGTGGATTTCAGAAATTTCAAAGTTCTTAGGCTTGAATCCGATGTAAATTTGGTGTTTTGATGTTAGTTTTGGTGTTTTGAGAGTGCAACTAAGTTTGAATAATCATTTCTGATGTGTTGGTAAATTCGGTTGGGGTCCCGAGGGGCTCAGGATGGTTTTGGGTGGTTAACGGGAAGTTTGGAGTGACTTTGGTAAATCTGCAGGTTGTTGTTACTGGTGTTTTTGCACCTGCGGAAAGGGAGCCGCAGGTGCGGTTTCGTAGGAGCGGACTGGGCTCCGCAGGTGCGATATTTGGCGGAGTGGGGAGTGGTCCGCAGGTGCAAGGAATTTGTTGCACCTGCAATTTCGCAGGTGCGGAAGGAGTATCGCATGTGCGGAATTGGGAGACCCCAGGGGAGATCGCAGGTGCGAAAGGAGCATCGCACCTGCGAAGCCGCAGGTGCAAGTAAGTGATCACAGGTGCGAGATCACTGGACAGAAGGTATAAAAACCAGCCTTCGTGAATTTTAGCCATCTTTCTCAATATTTCATCCGGGTTTGAAGTTTTTGAAGGGTTTTGAAGAGGGAATTCGAGATTTATTCACCAAGGTAAGATATTTGGACTCTAAACTCGTTTACATGTGATTAAAGGTCGGAATTATGGTGGAAATTAGGGAAAAGTCAGTGTAAATTTGGGTGATTAAGGCTTAGGAGTTAGAATATTTAAAATGGTGATTTGAGGGGTCATTTGGACTCCGAATTTAATGTTCTTTATATGTACGGACTCGTGAGAGGACGAAGAACAGTTTGATATAAAAGTCTCTGGATTTCGGGACATGGGCCCGGGGGTCGGGTTTTCACCGGTTTCGGATTTTTGGGTGAATTTTGATATTTTCAATTGGTAATTGTTCCTTAAGCATATATTGATGATAAAAATCTGAACTTGGTAGTTTTGGAGCACTCGGAGGCCGAATTTAGAGGCAAGGGCATTGCGGAGTAGTGTATTAGCCGGTTTTGAGGTAAGTAACGCTTCCAAACTTGGAACTGAGGGTTCGAAACCCCAAACTATTTGATATTTTCTGTTAATTAAGGTGACGCACTTGCCAAGTGACGGGCATGCGGGCGTTCACTGAATAATTGTAGCCTGGCTTATCCCACAACACTGTCTACTGGTTATCCCAGATTGATATTGTACTGTGAAGGTAGTAATTACTTTGAACGAAATAGAAAATATGCTAAGTACAAATGTTAAGGATTCACGCCGATGGGTTTAGACCGGAATGGTCGATTATTGTTGTCTCTATCTGTGATTATTGCTTTCATGTACTCAGTCCTGTTATAGTACATGTTTCATGCCTCAATCTCGTAAGTTGCTAGTTTATTTTATATTATCATTGGTTTGGGATGCATTGCATATGTTAGAGCATTCTAAGTGAGACTGGAAGGCACTGACTGAGTGAGGCTTGAAGCCTGGTTTTGAGGCAGTTATGAGGTCGGACTGCACACTGCAACGATCCTGAAATCATGCCTTCGTTGGCTTGATATAGTGCTTGGGATGGAAGGAGCCCCTCCGGAGTTTATACACCCCCCAGTGAGGGAACAGATATTCCGGAGATGGATTTCTCCGTGGTTGTTATGTTCCGGAGATGGATTTCTCCGTGGTTGTTATGTTCTGGAGATAGATTTCTCCGTGATTATTATGTTCCGGAGATGAATTTCTCCGTGGGGCCTGGATCAACCGTTTTCCTCAGTACTTAGTGACTGTGTCACTTCTGTTTATGTAATATTCGGGATGGACTTCCCTGGGACTGAATGCCGTATTCTAGTACTGAGTGGACCACCTTATGAGAGCTTGATTAATGAGTACACATCATTCATGATTCTATATGCATTCATGCTGGTACGCAGGGTTACAGACATATCTTGATACATCGTATTTATTTCCTGATATATTACGGTCATGTCCAACTTATATATTGTTGTTTGAATTATCGGAGGTTTAGTTCGTCACTACCTCTCAGCCCGTAGTTTGGTTTCGTTACTACTGAGTTGGTGTACTCACGTTACCTCCTACACCTGTGTGCAGATCCAGGTACAGAGGAGTTCAGCTCGGGTCAGGGAGTACATCAGTTTCATCAGAGTTGACGAGGTAGCAGCTGGTGACCGTAATCTCGTCTTCTCTTCCCTTTCTACCTGTCGCATTTATTTTCAGACTATGTTAGTCATTTATTTTTATTTTATTTAGTATTAGAAGCTCATGACTGTGTGACACTAGATCCGGGATTGGTAAGATTTGGTCTTTTTTTTTTTTTTTTGAATTTTGTAAACTGATTTTTTCCAAAATACTGGATTTATTATATTATTATTGATTTCAGAATTCTTTAAAAAGGGGAATTTTATGGGAATTTTCATTTAGTTAGATAAAATGGGTGGCTTTCCTGGTTCCACGACAGGCGCCATCACGACTCCGGAAATGGGTCGTGACAGAATTGGAGGTCCGTAGCTGAATTAGGCTTGAAATGGTGAAAGTTGAATTTTTGAGAAGTTTGACCGGGAGTGGACTTTTTGATATCGGGGTCGGATTCTGATTCCAGAAGTTGCAGTAGTACCGTAATATCAGATATGTCTTGTGTGCAAAGTTTGAAGTCATTCAGACGTGATTTGATAGGTTTCGACATCAGTTGTAGAAGTTTGAAGTTTCAAAGTTTATTAAATTTGAATTGGAGTGCAATTCGTGTTTTTAGCGTTGTTTGATGTGATTAGAAGGCACGCTAAGTTCGTATTATATTTTAGGACTTGTTGGTATGTTTGGTTGAGTTCCCAGGGGCCTCGGGTGGATTCCGGGTGATTAACGGACTAGAGTTGGACTTGTTGGAATTGTAGTAAATCTGGTGTTTCAGTTGCTGGTTTCATTCTTCGCGTTCGCGAGGGGAGTTATGCGTTCGCGAAGAGAAGCTGGTGGCAGGTGAGGATTTTTCCTTCGCGTTTGCAAAGTGGGATCCATGTTCGCGAAGGTCTGGGAGTGGTGCATCGCGAATGCGTGAAGGGTATCGCGTTCGCATAGAGGAAGTAGAGGTAGCTAGGACCCAAAAGCATTTGTTTTACGAGTTCGCGTAGTAGAGATCGCGTCCACGAAAAGCTGGGTGGTCTTGTCCAATTTCACTCCTCTATTTGAGGATATGAAAACAGTCGATGCAATAATAATACCCCACAGAGTCGGGATCGAATTCCACAGGGAGCTATGCGAATGGGTGCTAGTAGTATATATCTTAGTGCGTGCATTTGTATATCTTAATTTGCACTTCCGCAATATTGGGTTTTGTTTGAAAATCTATTTAAACTAAGAGTGCAATTTTAACGAATGAAACTAGGAAAATTTTTTTCGTTATTTTTCAAATGATAAAAAGGCGTAGGGCTGTGACCTTCACCTAGGTGTTTGCTTAATGGGTTGTAAACTTTAAAACTTGTTTTATTTGTCAGGGTGTATTATAGATATAAACACTTAAGTACCCACTCAATACCTCTCAGTCAGAGAGTAATTTTGCCCAATTTTGCTTTCTCAAGTCCAAATGGGTATTAAACAAAGCAGTTGATAATAAGCACAACTCGAGTTTTACTATCTCTAAGTTCAACCCTTTAATTAGGCTTATCAATATCTCGATTGACCCAATTTCTTGATAGCCAAGTTTTCATAAACTAAGTCTCTCTTTCTCAAGTAGAGACCAAGTCAAATTGGCATGAAATAATGGTTGCAACCATTAATTCTTCAAATAAAAGAAAAACAAGACTAGATAATTAACACACAACCATAAACAAGCAATAAATCAAACACCCATTAAGTTTACACACTAGGATTGGGTCACCACCCTAGTGAAAATCTAGCTACTCATGCTTAAATTAGAAGAAAAAAAAAAGAATAAGTGATAATTAAATCCATATTAATAATTAAAATGATGAAAGTAATATTCAAAAAGCTCAAAATAGCAAAAACTACTAAAAGGAGCAAAGTAAAACGTCTAGAGTGGATGTTGATGTCAAAAGTTAACCTAAAAAGGTGAAACTCTTCTATTTATACAGTGCTGGAATTTTCGGACAAAAATGCCATCTCGGAGGTTGTGCGGTCCGCACTTTGCTTCAGCCTGGCATGAATGAAAACATACGGCCACATAATTCTGAACTACAGCCCCACTTCTCTCTTTCTGCGTTCCGCACATTTCTGAGTGTGGCCGCCCATTGCTCTTCTGCGGATCGCACAAATATGACTGCGGCCGCGTAGCTGATCTTCTGCGACCGCACAATAATTGTGCGGTCCGCACTTTTATTGAACTTGAATTCAAGTTCTCTGAACTTTTGCTCTTGCCCAGGTTCTGCGGCCGCACATTTCATCTGCAGACCGCACTTTGCACTTGTCTCTGATGGAATTTTCTTGATAATCTGCGGCCGTAGATGATAATCTGGGGTCCGCACTTTTGAGATTTTGTGCATGTTTTTGTCCTTGAGTTCAGATCACTCCTTCTTGAGTTGGATTTCATCTTTGGGTCTCATTTTCCACTATTTCTGCAATTAAGCATATTTCATCAGTTTTCGGTAACACAATTAAACACTTTTGGACTAAAATGAAAGCAAAAAGGTGATAATAAGTAGTCAAAATCCTCACTTATCAACTCCCCCAAACTTAAGCTTTTGCTTGTCCTCAAGCAAATAAAGTAATTCCCACCTCCACATGCTAAGAGTTATTCCAGCTAATAAAAAATGCATCAATTACACATCATTAGGAACTCGAAGCGCAGATACTGGATGACTGGGCATGGGCATCCACTTCAAAACTGATGTGGAAGGCACTGATGCTGAGGGACCTGAAGAAGGAGGTGGAGGCATAGTTGTTGCACTATTAGAAGGATCTGCTGAAGCAGATGGAATGTCAACAGTCTCAGCAGCTACTGCGGTAGGCTCATCATACTGGCCTGCAGTAGTAGAGGGCTGACCCTTCTTCTTCGGGTTTCCACCATCCATCAACGACTACCATGAAAAAGGCTTCTTCGCCCGCACCTTAGTGTTAAAATCCCTTGGTTCCACCCCCCCATCTGTAAGGTACTCTGTGATGGTGTTAGGATACGAGTATGAGGTGTCACCTTGCCTGGCGACCAAATACATGTTTGCCGACATCACGACACCCACATTGATTGGATACCCGTCCATGATAGAGGCGACTAGCATTACCCTCGGAATCGAAAGATTTATTTCATTTTGGCACGGATCTAGTCTGCTACATATAAATGTCTGCCATCCCTTTACCTCAACATTTAGGATGTTCCGCTGAATGGGAACCACTGCTGTGATCCATGCTGCAGGCGGCCCCAGAGCTGCAAGAATCTCAACTAGCCACGGGCGAGCTGCATCTCCCATTGCAAACCTTACATGCTCCAAATCCTCAAACCACAAGTAAGCATTCAGAGTTCTGTGGTAGAATCTGACCTTCAGATTTCTCACTTTTGTTACCTTGGTCCCTTTCTTATGTGCCACATTGGCGTAAAATTCCCGGACCAGGTATTCCTTGGCATCTGTCATACTCTGGGTGAACCACATCCACCCCTTTCTCACTCTGAGTTATCTCAACACTGCTGGGTTGTACTTAGCAAGGTCTTTCAAATTGAACTGATGCTCAAGAGTGAGCGATCTTGCCGGCCACCACTCTCGTAAGCTCGTGAAGGTAGCGAGACTCACAAATCTATCTTCCCAAATATCTTTCTTCTCCGACCTCTCAAGGCCGGCTACTCTGGTATCACCCCCTCGGCCATCATCCGGGAGATCATCAATATCCACTATGGTAGCAGGTGCATTTGGTTCATGTATGGATTAAGGCTCCGAATCCTAACTGTTACCTTCGGAACCCTCAGAAGTGCTCTCGGAAGAGGTAGGCTTATTTCTAAGTTGGTATCTGCCCTGAGGCAACTGTGGCTATGTTGCACATCAAGCTGCTCTTACACTGAGTTGCCCTCCAATGCTTCCCTAGACGAGGCATAGGAAATTGATTCAGAGGGCTCCGGCTGTCTGCCTTGGTTTGATGTGGCTTTCTTACTGATTACTCTTTGGAGGGCGAGGGGTAAAGTGCTTTTTCCTCTGCCTCTAGAAGGTTCACCCCTCCCTTTTGATGTATAACCAAGACCACGAGATCTAACCATTTTCTGCAACAAACAACAAAAGGAGTCTGTTCTAATCCAAATGCAGATAATCAGAAAGTCACAGAACAAAACATGTTGTAGGGTAGGGAAGTGCGGTTCGCACCATTGCAAGTGTGGCCGTTAGGTATGGTTGTGCGGACCGCATGTTGACTAGGGCCTTGGTAGTTGTTTCTTTCCCCTTGAAATTTATTCATATATTGGACCTCTTCATCTTGATCATTGTAAGAATATCCTTGATCAAACCCATTATTACCTTGCACAAAATTGTCCACTCTTTGTTACACTTCTGAACTTCTTGTTCTTCTCTCGTTTACCATCATATTGACTCCCTCCATAGCATTGAATTGCCTCGGGTTTTGCATTTGTCGTAGTTGAGACTTTGCCAATTGGTTCATGGTGGTTGTCAACTCGGCTATGGCTTGCCCATGGTCATGTAACTCTTTCTGAAGAAGAATCACATTTCGATTACCTTGTGGAACATTGGCTCTAGATTTCCACGCCGATGAAGTATACGCCATCTCATCCAAAATATCAAACGCCTCCGCATAAGGTGTAGTCATGAAGTTCCCACCCGCAAGTTGATTCACTACACATTGGTTGGTGGTATTGATCCCCCGATAGAAATTTTGTTGAATCATGTTCTCCGTCATATCATTGTTGGGGCACTCTTTTACCATTGTCCTATATCTTTCCCATATCTCGTGTAGTGGTTCATTGGGCTCTTTCTTGAATGCTAGAATTTCATCCCGAAGAATAGCCATATGCCTGGGAGAGAAGTACTTGTAAATAAATTCTCCGTAGTTCATCCCAAGTACGAATAGAATGATATGGCAAACATTCCAACCAATATAAATCTTTCTCCCATAGAGAGAAGGGGAAAATCCTTATCCTCAAAGAATCCTTGGAGATATTTATTTTTTTGCTTACCCAACACGTATCAATGAACCCCTTCAAATGTTTATATGCATTTGGACCCGGTGCACCGGTGAAGAACCCTTGTTGCTCTAGCAAAGTGATCATCATGTGGTTATTTAACAGTTGCCCGCCCTAATACGGGGTGGGGCTATAGCACTTGCATACCCTTCATTCGGCAACACCCGGTGTGGAGCCTCTCGTGCTGGAAGTAGGGGTGGAATGGGAACATTGTCTTAAGGCAGTCGGCCTCGTCTATTAGCTTGAGGTTCAAGAGGGACCTCTTCCATTGCATCATCATCAACGTCCATATTCCCCATGGCTATGTTTCTGAGCTCATTGTTTTCCATGATGGCACCTACAATACTCACACGTTAGTAACAAGGAAAGAAAAGAATATCTTCCAAAAACACACCTAAATATATAGCTAACACCATCTTTTAGATCTCCGGCAATGGCGCCGAAATTGGTCTTGTCCAATTTCACTCCTCCATTTGAGGATATGAAAACGGTCGATACAATAATAATACCCAATAAAGTCGAGATCGAATTCCACAGGGAGCTATGCAAATGGGTGCTAGTAGTATATATCTTAGTGCGTGGATTTGTATATCTTAATTTGCACTTCCGCAATATTGGTTTTTTTTTAAACTACGAGTGCGACTTTAAAGAATGAACCAAGGAAATTATTTTTGGCTATTTTTCAAATGATAAAAAGGCATAGGGCTATGACCTTCACCTAGGTGTTCGCATAATGGGCTGTAAACTTTAAAACTTGTTTTATTGGTCGGGGTGTATTATAGCTATCAACACTCAAGTACCCACTCATTACCTCCCAGTAAGAGAGTGATTTTTCCCAATTAGGATTTCTCAAGTCCAAATGGGTATTGAACAAAGCAGTTGATAATAAGATCAAGTCGAGTTTTACTATCTCTAGGTTAAACCCTTTAATTCGGCTTATCAATCTTTCGATTGACCAAGTTTCTTGCTGGACAAGTTTTCCTAGACTAAGTCTCTCTTTCTCAAGTAGAGACCAAGTCAAAAAGGCATGAAATAATGCTTGCAACTATTAATTCTTCAAATAAAAGCAAGAACAAGACTAGATAATCAATACCCAACCATAAACAAACAATAAATCAAACACTCATTAAGTTTACACACTAAGGTTGGGTCACAACCCTAGTGAAAATCTAGCTACTCATGCTTAAATTAAAAGAAAAACTAGAAGAAGTGATAATTAAACCCATATTAATAATTAAAATGATGAAAGTAATATTCAAAAAGCTCAAAATAGCAAAAACTACTAAAAGAAGCAAAGTAAAACGTCTAGAGTGGTTGTTGATGTCAAAAGTTAACCTTAAAAAGTGAAACTTTTCTATTTATACAGTGCTGGAATTTTCGGACAAAAATGCCCTTTCAGAGGTTATGTGGCCGCACAATTCCATGTGCGGTCCGCACTTTGCTTCAGCCTGGCAGGAATGAAAACATGCGGCCCTATAATTCTGAACTGTGCACTTCTCTCTTTCTGCGGTTTGCACATTTCTGAGTGCGGCCGCACATTGCTCTTTTGCGGACCACACAAATATGACTGCGGCCGCGTAGCTGATCTTCTGCGGCCGCACAATAATTGTGTGGTCTGCACTTCTGTTTAACTTGAATGCAGGTTCTCCGAACTTTTGCTCTTGCCCAGGTTCTGCGGCCGCACATTTCATCTGCGGACCGCACTTTGCACTTGTCTCTGATGGAAATTTCTTCACAATCTGCGGCCGCAGATGATAATCTGGGGTCCGCACTTTTGAGCTTCTGTGCCTATTTTTGTCCTTGAGTTCAGATCACTCCTTCTTGAGTTGGATTTCATCTTTGGGGCTCATTTTCCACTATTCCTGCAATTAAGCATATTTCATCAGTTTTTTGTAACATAATTAAACGCTTTTGGACTAAAACAAAATAAAAAAGGTGCTAATAAGTAGTCAAAATTCCCACTTATCAATGGGTCAGTCATGCATCGCGTTCGTGAGAGGGTCCTCGCATCCGTGTAGAAGGATTTTTTGGTTAGTATCTATTTGTTCTATGCGAACGCGAGAGTGAGGTCGCGTTCACGAAGAAGGATTTACCTAGGCAGATATAAACATTTCAAAATCAAGGGTTTGCCATTTTCATCATAACTTGAGACAGGGAGTTCAGATTTATACGAGAATTTGAGGGCTTTTCAGAGCTAACAATTGGGTAATGATACTTGACTTGTTTTTGATTAATATTGACTAATCCATCGTTAATTTCATCATTTAATCAAGGTTTTGGGTTGAGAAATTGGGGGGGAAAGTGAGAAAGTTCTTCAACCGAATTTTGGGGTTTTGATTGAGATTTTGGTGTCGTATTTGATAATTTTTGTATGGGTGGACTCGTGGTTGAATGAGTGTTCATATTTTATGTATTTTACCCGATTTCGAGACGTGGGCATGTGTCGATCTTTTGGGACAATTTTCAAATTTCTTGCTAAAGTCTTGATTTCATTAATTACACTAGTTTCTTATAGTTATATTTATGGTATGTAATTGCTTTTGGCTATATTTAGGCCATCCAGAGTCGGAAAGTAGAGGAAAAGGCATTCTTACTGATTGATTGAGCTTGGTTCGAGGTAAGTGACTTGCCTAACCTTGTGTGGGGGAAATCCCCTTAGGATTTGGTATTGTTGTGTCAATTATTTTGCTTTGTGAGTGCCGTGTACGCGAGGTGATGAGTGCGTACACGGGCTAATTGTTGGAAATCTGGTTTTTACTAAACAATAACCTGTTATATCTTAAACAAGTCATCCCAGCATGTGTAGTTATCCTGTTTAGCCTAATATCGCATGTCTACGTGTCTTAAATGCTTATTTGAAATATGTGCAGCATGCTTAGTTGAATTCGTGTTTTTCCTCGATTTGTATAAGTCTTAAACCGTAGGATTCTTGCTGTTAATTATTGTTTTCCATCGGTTTCGAGCTATGTGTTTACTTTTGACCCTATTAGGCGGTATCTCGGGAGATCCCCCTGCATATTTACTTTTGGGACTACCAGACGGTACCTCGGGAGATCCCCTTGCATATTTACTTTTGGGACTTCGAGGCGGTACCTCAGGAGATCCCCTGTTGAGTATTGACTTTTGGGACTACGAGGAGGTACCTCGGGAGCGCCCCTGTTGTTTGTCCTTATGTGCTGTGTAGTTACCATCCTATATTTCTCGTTGTTAAATTCTCTGTCTTTCATTATATTACTATATCTTCTGCTTTATTATTATATCCCACTAGGGCCTCGACCTGACCTCATCACTCTATCGAGGTTAGGCTTGACACTTATTGGGTATCGTTGTGGTGTACTCATGTTACTCTTCTGCACATGATTTGTGTGCAAACCTAGGTAGCTCTTACCAGCACCGCTATTAGTTGAGCGTACTTGCTGCTGCTTCGGAGACTTCAAGGTATATCTGCCAGTGTCCGCAGACCTTGGAGTGCCCCTCTATCCCCTTTATGTTGAATCATCATTATTTTCCTAGATACGGATGTATATAGACACTTAGAACCATTCATTCGAGCTTGTGACTTGTGACTACCGGGTCCTTGGGAGATGTTTATACTCAGTTTGTTGGTTTTACTTGTATATGCCGAGCGGCAGTTTCCAGTTTTATTTATAAATATACTGATGTTGTTAAGGTTTAGTTATTAATTTATGTTGTTATTTAGTTATTCCACAACTGTTAGACTTACCTAGTCTTAGAGACTAGGTACCATCACGACAACTTACGGAGAGAGATTTGGGTCGTGACATAAAGAGTATTAAAATCTTAATTAAGTCTATTTTTTAGATTAAGATAAATAAATATTCATGTAGATTGCCATGTGGCAGAATTTAAAAGTAATTTGGATAATATATTATACACTCTATTAAGAATACGACGGGAGGGGAAGGGAGGGGTATTATGAAGGGAGATATAGTTCAGGAGATTTTCGGGGACAAATGATAGTTTAGGTAGGGGCAAAATATATAGTTTACCAATCGACCTTGCAGTGAAATCCCTGTTACACACCTCTCTTTCACGGAAAACCTTTTACACACTCAACCTTTTAAAAAGTGTGTCTAAGACACACTACTTTTGACCAGATAGCACTTGCGTGTTTGCACACACAAAAAGCGCGTGAAACCCGTAAAAAATCACATCTTTTGCTCCCTCCCAACAGGAACCCCTCCGCCTCCCCCTGGTCTTCTTCCTCACCACCCTACCCCTCATTTTCTTCCCCAAATAGAATATTTGAAAGAACATATTAATTTTAGATCTACAATTGAGCGGATTTTGTTGGTTTATTGTCTAAATATTGTGAAAACTATTTATTTGTGATAGATTAAAAACTTTAACAGTAGTATTGAAGGTTTGGTGAAAAAATCTAGAATCCACCATTGTTGGGGTATTGAAAAAAGCTTGAAAAATCAATTGTGTCTTGTTGATTATTTGTTTATTTAACTCAATTTATTGCTCGATTATTTTCAGCTAGTTTCTTAGATAGTGTGATTGAATTTTGGTGTTGTTGGAAACTTTCTCACAAACAACCATGGTGGTAGCAACAATGGTGCTTAAGATAGAAAATAGAAAGATGAAGAAGATGGGTTTTAATTTTAATTTCTAATATTTTTTTTCCTTTTTACCGTCAATGACACGTGTCACGACCCTATTTGGGCGTGACTTTCACGTTATCTGAAAAATTGGTCAAGCACAAAAGTGGTGTGTCTTAGACACACTTTTGAAAGGTTGAGTGTGTAAAACGATTCCCGTAAAAGAGAGGTGTGTAACAGGGATTTCGCTACAAGGTTGATGGGTAAACTATGTATTTTGCCTTTAGGTAGGTAACTGGCAAAGGTTGTATAGTTTAAGCCGATTTTAGGGTATTAACTCTTTCAAAAAATACTAATTCCTAGAGAAAAAATATATATTGACTAAATTAACCTTAATTAAAATTTTCATAATGTTACCTTGACATATTGGGATAAGGGCAACTTTTGAAAAAAAAAATTAATTTTTTCTTAATTATGTAAAATGACGCTTATTTTGGACCAAAATAAAAAAGTCAAAGGGTCACTTATTATGGGCCGGATGGAGTAACTTTTTTCACATTTAAATTTTTTATTAAAATCAATTTTAACTAAAATTCAAAAAATAAATACTTTAAAACACAAATTTTAATTAAAAGCATATTTAGAATAATGTTTGACATTCTCACTCTCAAATAATAAATATATTAGTGTCACACTGTGAGTAGAGAAATATCTATTATGCCTAATTTTAATTTGAGTAATTAACCTAAATAGTCAGTCCCTCAACCGCTTAAATTAAAAAAAAAAAAAAAAAAAAAATAAT